>JBBPKD010000811.1:1781-14286 GCA_038089075.1 Singerocomus inundabilis
GCCTGGTGCCGGATTCAAGAAGATAGCTCGTGAATGGCGTGCGCTACAGGAAGCAGTGGTAAACAAACCTTACAATATGGTCCAAGAGCAAGTGGTATGTTCCTACTAGACGGATCAAACGGTGACATTGCCAACGTCCCTTTTCTTTCATCTACACGAAAGGTAAAAGGCACGGCGAAATCTTGCTTCGTTACAAATTGCATCGAAGACCGGATCAATGGTGCTCGAAACTCGCTCGACAATGATGCGATCAAGAGTATAGCCGCTGTTGTCTACGCCGCAGGTAGGAAATTGTGTCTCCATGGTATTTCTGGCTGACCCATAACGCATGTTCAGGGAGTGACACCGTGAGTCTAGTTCATGACGATTACGCTTGATAGGCACTTGACCTCAGATCTTTTCTCTCAGAACCTCGCTTCGATGACCTGTTTCGTGCTTGCAATGGTCTTGCACCCCGATGTTCAAAAACGCGTCCACGCCGAGCTGGACTCGGTTCTCGGCGGTGAACGACTCCCTACCTTTGAAGACAAAGAAAAATTCCCGTACTTCATGAATGTTTACCGTGAAGTTTTGCGGTGGTTGGTCGTTTGTACGTCTTTTTCATGAAACTCAAACTAAGCCCAGCTGACGTTATGACAGTCCCTTTCGGTAGGTAGTTCCCCTCGTGATGTCGTCTCGACCGACAACTCAGTCTACTTCAGCCATTCCCCACCGCGCTACCAGCTCTGATACATACAAAGGGTACTACATCCCTGCAAATGCGACGGTAGTGGGCAACAGCTGGTACGTTGTTAATGTTTTGACGAAGTAGATGACGGGCCCACGTTTGACGGACGACATGCAGGGCACTTTTGCACGATCCCGAAGTTTACCCAGACCCAGAAAAATTCTATCCCGAGCGTTTCGAACAGGGAAACTTGCCAGACCCCATCGAGTATGCCGTGTTTGGTTACGGCAGACGGTGCGTCGCCATCTTAAAATCGAAGGCACTCACCCTCTTACCCCTTTCCCCACTTTCTCCACCTTACCTTACTCCACTCTTGTCGTCGTCATCTAGTTCGTGTGCCGGAAAGAACATGGCACTAGATACTGTCTGGATCGCCATGGCCACAATCTTGTCCGTGTTCTCCATCGACGCACCGGTGGATAAATATGGGAAGCCTGTGATGCCCGAGGTTAAGTTCCGCCGCTCTACGACTAGGTCAGTCCTCCCCCACATGACTTATTCATGAAGGGCTTTGGCACTAACGTTGAAGCTTTATTTTTAGTCATCCTTCCCCATTCGGATGTACGTTCAAAGTGAGGTCGGCGGCGGCAGATGCGTTGATCCAACAGGAACTCGACTGGAGTATGGTAGACAAGTGAGGTCCGAACGTGCCTAATGAACATTAGAGTAGAGATTCCGGCGAGGAACATATTGCCATATCGTTTTTTATTACTTGTGTATTTAGGTAATTTCGTGTTGTGACTTTGGCCGACTGCATCATAATAATTAGAGTACGAAATGGCTTTGAGGGCTACACATTACGGAACGATGTGTATACTGTGTCGGATACGGCCAAAGGTTGCGTGCAGTGCTGCTTGGCCGCCTTACCACTTTCAATGCATTGGGCGAGTCATCATAGAATGGTTGGATCTAGTACATACAATCACAAGTCAACTAGCAGACTATACGACTTGTTCAATCTGTTCGGGGCACCGACACACCGGGACTTTCACACTCGTAAGGGGGCGAAAATATTATGAGAGTCTATTCTGAGGGCACTTATAATTTTTTATTTTAAGGGGATACAGAATAATGCACATAATGTAAATTTTGGTCTGTATAATCACATATTTTAAGGACCAGAAGAGCTCTATATATTATATAATATCATGTGAACTCTGGAGTTCTCTCATTAATTTACATTATATTCTGTATCCCCTTAAAATAAAAATTTATAAGTGCCCTCAGAATAGACGCTCATAATATTTTCTAATCCAAGTGTATTTTGAAGTGTATGGACACCTCCACCGTCCCTTGTCCAAGTGTAACTCATCAGAGATCCTACATAACGTGCTGAGACCACATTTTGTCTCCCGACCCTAACTCCGACAACTGCCTATGTAGAGCAGCCAACTCAGTGACGGCACACGTAGCCCTGTTTGCACGACTCGGTTCGTACGAAGATTGCTTTATAATTACACAAAAGCCCCTCATACTTGCTCGACGATCTAACTACGCCGAAGGACTCGGGGTGACCGTTTCCGCGATTCTGTATACCAACTTGGTCGCTGACACCTACATGAAAGAAGAAAGTCAACAACGGTAAAGCATAATAAAGAGGAGTGCCAAAACAACCTTTCCGGCTTTCAGCAATACGATCCCCTCCTGGATCCCGTCCAGGCCGCGTGGTTTCAAGGTTACAGGGCTCGTCTTCAGCTTTCCTTCTTCTAGCCAAGCGTACATGGCCTTGAATACAGCCAGAGCGGTCTCGTAGTCGCTCTCGGTACCCTGCAAATGCGGCCATCTGTTTAGCAACAGCAGGAAAACCAGATCGGCTCAATGCATGCACGCACTGGGGTGCCTCGCGGTACGGACGTGGGAGGCTTGTTATATATCGTGTTGATGGAAACGAGTTGGAATTTCACTGCAGGGTCGAGGGAGGCAGGGTTGGTGGGGAGGACGATAACGGCCTTTCTCTCTCCCCAGGGTTTTGCTTTGAGCACTTCGCTCACGAGGGGAATAGTCTCGCCCGTGGATATGGCGTCGAACGCATAGTCGACCCCAGAAGGGCCGGCAGCGCGCAAGATTTGTTGGATTACATCCGGGGCGTGGTAGTCGATCACAGTCGATGCACCAAGTGAGCGGACGAGATCAAAGTGCTTCGGCGAGGCAGTGGCAATAATGCGCAACCCAGAAAATTTCGCCATCTGGCACGCGTACATGCCGACGCACGCTGCACATTCATTCACGTGAGCCATTGGATCATTGAGCAAGGTAAAGAGACGTTTCGAGGCGGAGGAGGGAAAAGAAATCCACTTACACGTTCCCCCAGATACAAGCAAGGTTTTGTCGGGTTTCGCCTGTCCCGGAAACCCAACGAGATGCTTCAGGCCGAGCACTGCCGTGGTCCCAGCGACAGGGAGCGTAGAAGCATCCTCAAAAGCCACATTGTCCGGCATCTTGATCAGGAGGTCGGAGCGGGTCGCCAAGTACTGCTGGAATGCGAAATTCCTCTTGTCGAAACCTGGACGCATTCTTCCTGCAACCTTGTTCATTTTGGCAAGTTAGGCTTTTTTTTTCTGTTCTGTGGATTCAGAATGCTTGGACCATCACGGACATACCCTGTCTCCGATGGATACATTTTGCGCGCCTCCGCCGAGCGCGATGATTGTTCCAGAGTAATCATTTCCAGCACCATTTCCGGGTTGAATTAATCCGTACGAAACACTTTTCCCTGTACAGAATAGCATCGACATATGGTAATATGAGTGTCAGACCAACACCGGGCGTCCAGTGCAGCAGACGAACAGTCAGTAGGGTTAAGGGCCACGGCCTCCACTTTGATCAATACTTCGCCGGGACCTGGGGTAGGGACAGGATGGGTCCTGATAGTGTACGTTGGAGTGGAGCTCGCGATGAACAGCCCAAGCTGAGAGGTCGGGATAGACATTGTGAGAGAACGAAGCGAACGGCTCATCATGCTGCGCTGATACATACCCTTGCTTCTGAATGATTTTACAGCGTGAATGCGTAATGCGCTTCCTGATTATCAAGAAGCTAGAACGGCCCCGCGTCTGGTCACCGGACATTCGTGTGATTGCCGGACGGTTTGGGATTGAAGGAGGACGAAAAAGGTGTAAGAGCGGAATATCCCCCTCTATCGCCCCTGCTTGGTTGCTGCGAGTGAAATCGCGATTCACAGTCTCCATAGCCCATACTGCGGCGTGGCGAACTTATCCGTTATCAGTGACGTGACCAACCCCTCACAGGCTTCGTATATGTAAGTCGGAGAAACGAAGGGACAATAAGCTCTCAGAATTCGGAGTAAAAACGACCACTGGAATAGCGCAGTTGAACATGTCTACAGCCATGAGTGAGTGCAAGCGAGCTGCGACGATGTAGGCAAGCATTCTCACGAAATTCGGAGTCTCACAGTGATACGTACTCTTCCGTATAGACTTGGGCCGTCACAATCGTAGCGAACGTTGCAGATGTGACCATTCACAGCGTCGTGAAGGCGGCTGCGCTCAGTTAACGAAACATGGCACGTTCGGTGGCTGCTTGATCAATTTGAAAATCGCATAGGGTAACTCTGACTTGAACCAAAGCGGGTCGTCAGCGCGTCAACAAGTACTGATCATACGAAGAGAAAATGTATCAGATAGACATGATCATTGGTTACATCTCCGCTAGTTTGTTCGCCCCGACCTCTCATCTACCCCTGTCAGCTCCTTGTTTAAGAGACGTCGTTGCCGGTGGAATGTGGCCTTCTGCCTACGTCGTGTTCGTCAGCTATAATATTCACCCTTGAAAGGAACGACCACTCGAGGGCGACTTGTGTTCGCCTTTCCGTAGGTGTTCAAAGCGTCTGCCGGATGCCACAGGACGTCATGGATAAACCGTAAACCCGATGTCGGCTCCAACCATCTTGGGCAATAACTCGCAGCATTGATGACTACCACGCACGACAAGCAACACCTGGGCATATTCAACAAGATCCCATCAGGCTCGAGCTCCGGTGTGCAAGCTAGTGGCGCAAAGCGGCAGTCCCACCAATTTCGTCTCATGTATTAGTAATTGACGTTACTTAGCTGTATTTCGGTGTCTGAGAATGTGATATGATTGACGTACACTCCACCCGTGGGCTCTGTTCGCGTTAAACATTTTCATGTTCCCTTCCCACTTAGGTCACTTTCGGATAATGCATTGTTCCTATCCAAGGTTAATACTTTCATTCTGAACTGTTGTATTCAGAATGTTTCAATTTCTCATTAAATAGATCTTATTGACATTGGTATGGATGCGTATGGTAACAGAAGGAAATTTTCGGTGCTCAGAAGCGCCACCCTCCGGAGAGGTCCATCACGTTCTCCGGATCGTATACCTTTCTAATCTCCCTCAGTAGCGGTAGGTTGTCCCCGTACATCTCCTCCAGCGGGGTGCCGATAACGGGCAGGTTCGGGTACAAGGACGCACGCGCGAGCGATTGTCCTTCTGCAAGGGCATCAACACGAACTTGATGGATCGATTCCTGCAATGCGTCGTATACGGCTCGATCGTGTCGCTCGTCGTACCACGCAAAGGCGACGTTGAGCGGGTAATGCACGACAGAACGGTCTGCGGGCCATGCTGAAGGTGATCCGTGGCTGAAGTAGTCCGGAAGGAACACTTCCACGACATAGTCAAAGAAGTGACCTGAATGATGCTCTTCCAAGTAACTCCCCCAAAACTGTCGGGCGGGGACCATCGTTAGCACATGCTCGTTTCCCATGTGCAAAACGATCTAACCTTTGTTTCATTAGCAATCTTGTGTAGAATAGACGGGGTCCAGTGCTTTATTGGAGCTACCCCCTGTATGCTGTGTGTATTGTCAATGTGCTGCAGTCAATTTGTCTGCTGACGCAACGTACCGCCGAGGTGTATTCCTGGGCTGGCCTGCATTCAGAAGATCCGCAAAGGTCATTGTGGACGCTTGGGAGATAGTATTATTGATAGCAAAGACCTCATTATACATCCCGGCTGGTGGCTCAGGCGCGTTGTAAAACATGATCACGATCGCGTTCATCTGCGTTTGTGATTAATATGACATTGATTGTTGTCAAATGTCACTTACAACTCCCTCTGCGTATTCATATATGATGTTCATCGTCGCCTTGGGGTCACGAACATTGTCCGCAAAGTGTGCGATGGCGTTGTTGGCGTGCTCAATTTCATATTCGGGAACGATGACTGCGCCTCCCTGAGAGGCTGTCAGCACAACGCTCGGACATAGAACACATTGGGCGTACCCATATATGGGGTTGCGGGAACACACGAAGGGTGAATTTGGTTGCCACACCCTGTCAAGTGTAAGTAATTTGCAGAGTGACTCGACCTGCAGGACATACGAAATTATTGAAACCTCCCTGTCCATATAGTGTAAGTTTAGAAATCGTACGAGGACTACCTGACGCACCTTCAGTCCGAAGAAGAGATCGGGGTGAGAATTTGCAGACGCCACTGTGACCGTGCCGTTGGGCAACACTACCTCGCATGACACAAGCGTATCGATGGTAAGACCATGCTCATTGGTTATCCACGATAGACCTAAACCACGATCAACAGAACATTCTGGAATGACTTCGGAATCGTTACCTCCTCCCAGTATAAAGCCCGCGACGCCGACGTCGTTTACACGCCCTCCAGCGACGGTGTATCCCTTCGGGTTCAGCAGTCCGTATACATCATTCCAGCGCAGACCGGCACCAATCTCGATCGTTTCTTCTTGTTCGTTGTGCGAAAGAGTATTGAAACGTGACATAGAGATGTGAACTCCCTCGGTAGAAGAGAAACCGGGGTTGAGTGCATGACCACCTCCGGATATCTACAATCGCTGTTGGCGGTGATGTTCCGATATAGTGATAAAGATACCTACAGCGAAGCTTGTATTGGTCCAGCCAAGAAGTTGAAGCTGCGAGCATGAGTTGTAAGGTGGTAACAGGTTACAATATGGATAAGACTTACTATTATCCCAAGATCTCGAGTAGTTCCAGGTGTCACTGAGCACGTGGACTGCTTCATGCTCGAGGATGCCCAATGGTGAATATCAGAATTATATTCGGACGATCCTTGTCAACGAATGACAGTTAGCTCTTGGTCCAGCTACACGACACATCTACACACCAGGCCAGTGCACAGCTGACGCAGATGATATGGATTGGCTGATAACTTTGCAAACAGGATCGACATCGGCGCTGAAACCAGAACTCTCCTGCAGCAATCCATTCAAGAATAGAGAACCAAAATCGGTGATGGAACCACGAAAACCGGTGGTAAAGAAGAAGGCAATGACGATACCAAGAGCAAGGCTTTCCGAGAGAGCGAGCCCCATGAGTGTGAATCAGAAAGAAAAAAAATAGCGCACGAAAGAATTTCGAGGGAGAGTGGAGGACTCATAGTGGATGACTCAGAGTAGATATCCAGAAATGTGCGCGCCTAATAGATTTGCCATATACGTTTATCATAGCATCGTCCGGATTGATTCCGTATACCTGATCTGTAGCCACACGATCCGTAACTTGGTACTGCCAACTCTCATGTTAGCCGGAAGTGGATGATACAACGTGACCCACAGACCCATGCCCACTCATCGTACCCGCCATCTGACCACCAAATGGACTTAAGACTGCATCTATCACGGTGCATAGTCCCATAGGCGCAGCGCCCCGAGGCTGTAGGCTGTATCCATGGCTTCCGCCAAAATTAGGTTGGACGTGGCGTGTCCAAGTGCAGGGTTGATGCGTCGGAGTTCCCTCGCAATACACACTCATTCTACAGCAAGCACGACCATCACTTCCTGGTTGTCCAAATGTCTTCACACTCAACTTAGACCAATCACTCATCTGGATGAGGCGGGGTTTCCGGACCTCCGCCCATTTCGGTTACCGCCCAGGAACTATGCCATTTTTTTCCACACAGCCTGTGGCGTCTTCGAGTTGACCGGACGATACTCTTGCACACTCTTGCACAGGTGGTGTTCATCAGCTTCTCAGTGCATCGAGATCGCCTTGATCCATCAGCGCCCCGAAAAATTGATCCCACAATTTCTTCCGCTCGCCGGTGCGCCTTTCGCGGATCATGCTATGCATGATTCGAGCTTTTCTGGCAAGATCCTGGATTGATGCGATCTCTCGCCGCGTCGTCTCCCGCTCAAATGGCCCTTGCTGTCCGCATGTGACAAAGGACAAAGCTGGAAACAGACTTGGAACGTGTTTCTGCACGTCCCATCTTCAACGCTCGCTATGAAACCTACGAGTCCTTCGCGGCACTTTTGCTCCGTCGTTGCCTTATTGCTTCTCAACGCTGTTCTACCCGCGTCTGCTGCCATATTCAATGATCCTGCAGAGCTACCTCCACATAAGTCTTATGACTATGTCATTGTGGGAGGTATGAATATATGTGGTAGTTTCGGTGTTAGGCTTAGTTTTATACAGCTGGCAATGCGGGAAGTGTCGTGGCACATCGATTGACAGAGGATCCCAGCGTCAATGTTCTCCTTATCGAAGGCGCGTACTTTTTTCCGCATGTTATTGTAGACGTGGACTGACGGTTACTCTGACAGCTGGCGGTGATGATCAAGGCCCCGAACCTCTTGCGCAAAATGTCCCAGTCCCACTCATGGCGACCACGCTCCACAAGACGCGGTTTGACTGGAACGTGACTACGACTCCACAGAGGGGTCTTGCGAACAAAACGCTGCATTATATCCGTGGAAAGGGTCTCGGTGGCTCGACCACCGTCAGTAAGTCGACCTCGTTCCGTGGTCCCATATAGCACTCAGACTTGTGATATGTGCCAGATTTCCTGACCTTTGCCAGGGGTTCAGCAGAGGACTATGATCGGTGGGCCAGGGTGACCAACGATGAAACTTGGAGCTGGGAAAACATGTTGCCCTACATGCAAAAGGTGCGCAACCGAGACCCGCCTCTCGTGAAACCTGTTGACGAGGGGTGCAGTTGGAGCGTCTCACGCCTTCGACCGATGGTCATGACATATCGGAACAAATTGACGTACCTGCGCGTGGATCCAGTGGGCCGCTCTCCATATCCCTACCCAATCATGAGCTCTTGCCAGTAGACGACCTGATCATGAAAGCGACACAAGATATGCCTGAAAAATTCCCATTCAAACAAGATTTGAACACAGGGAACCCACTTGGCTTCGGTAAGGTTGTTTGTGTCTGTTCCTGTTGTTGCTGAAATTGGCTAGGTTACAATCAAGCGGCAATTGGCCATGGTGCTCGGGACAGCGCGTCATCAGCTTATATCCGACCAGCCCTTGCCAGAGGGGATAATCTGGATGTCCTGCTCAACAGTCAAGTGCTTAAACTCCTCGTCACAGAGCACGTTCAAGGATCCCCGTCGTTCCGCACTGTTGAGTTTGCCACTGGTCCGGAAGGCATGTACCATTTTCTCACTCGTTTTATTGACTCTGAAGAGACAAAAAGCCCCGGTGTACAAGATGACGGCTAACCTGGAAGTCATCGTTAGTTGCGGTTCCATCCAGACACCCCATCTCCTGCTTCACTCTGGCATCGGCAATCCGACAGACCTTGAAGCAGTTGGGATCTCTACTATAGTGAACTTGCCTGATGTAGGGAAAAACTTGCAAGATCACCCTCTGTTTTCCCAGCCCTACGTGACCTCGGTGGGCAATCAGCTCGACCAATTCATCCAAAATGAGACGTTCCGTGTCGAGGCACTGGGGGAATGGAAGCAGAGTCGTAAAGGCATTATGGGATTATCGCTGTCAAGCCAAACTGGCTGGCTGCGACTCCCTGATGATTCTCCTATATTTAGTTCCACCACAGACCCTTCTGCGGGACCCAGGACTCCTCACTTCGCGGTGATATTCACTGTCAGTTGCATCCGATTCGTTGCGTTTCCGTACTGACACGCTTGATCAGCCTACTTTCGTCACATCAGACCTATTGCACGGTACCTCGACAGGTTTCCTTACTGTTTCTAATATGGTCGCGAATCCAACATCTCGTACGTACCTTTGAGCAACTTTCACTGTTCTGCAACGAATAACATATCAATAAGGGGGATCAATCTCACTCACCAGCTCCAATCCATGGGTCCAGCCTGCCATTGAACTTAACATGCTCACCACGGACTATGATATCTACTGCATGCGTGAGGCTGTCAAGACATCTCGCGAGTTCCTGCGCTTGCCCTCGCTCGCTCCATTCGTCATTGGTCCCTATGGAGGTCTGTTTCGCATAGAAAGATCATCATCACCAAGCTAATGGAATACACAGAATTATCGGACGACATGACTGACGAGGAGCTCGAGGAGTACATCCGCATACGGGCGGGAACAATTCACCATATGGTCGGCACGGCGGCCATGTCCAGTTGGGACACCGAAAGTGGTGTCGTCAATCCCGATCTGTCCGTCAAGGGCACACACGGGTTGCGAGTAATCGATGCGTCTGTTTTCGTGAGTTCTGCTGTGTCCGTCTATTGCTTTTCGATGACCTGACGTTGAATAACAAGCCATTCGTCACTGCGGCACATACGATGGCCCCAACATACATTGTCGCTGAACGCGGTGCGAGTATTGTCAAGAATGCCCGAAGTGAGAGACATGAGATGCCTGAACACGGCGCACAGCATATATTCGCCGCACAGAGGGAACAACAGCACTCTGAACTCTAGACTTGGATGGGTTGTTGGGCGTTTGAATTTCGAAGGGTATTATGATATATATTTTAAGGAGGTGTCACTACTCCACACTCGACCTGTATAAACCAACCAAAAACTGTGATAATATTTACTTGCTATATATCTGCTCGGCATCTCCTAGCTCAACTGATGCGTCTGCTCTGACCTGATATTTGCGTCGGTTACCACCAGGGCGAGACTGACGATGGCCAGCCTTCGCGCACAAGCTTACCAAGGAGTAAACCCCCTTGCAAGACAAAGAAACAGACTTGAGGTTCGGCTTCCTTTGTTCCAACCCGCGCAGGTTCGAAGCACCTCAGCTCAACGTGACCGAGATTATGTGGGCCATTATTACACTACATAGGGAGAGCGGTACCTCCAGAACGTGCTGGAAATGATGGGCCAACACACCGTCGGACACAAGAGCAAGCACAGGGGAGTTCCCTTGCGCTCTTTCCAGAGCAGGCTGGGAGAAAGATAGAATGTATATTGATGCCTGCGAACGTTAGCACTCTCGTCAGCCGCTACCTGAAGAAATGCAAAGATCTAGAGTGAGCACAAAGCATTTTAATGACAAACACGCATGTCTTCCCGCTGGCTTCGACGCCGTAGTGCTCTCAGCGGGCTGTTTCTCCTTCCCGTCCGAGGACCAACTACGATTGATCGAAAAGGTGTAAGGCCGTGTGTTGACGCCCAGATGACATCAGGTTTGGTGGTGACGCTTCCGGGATCGTAAACCATGGAAAGGTGCCAGCATGGAGCGTCTTCATAATCGAGAGCGACGGAGAGAATGTGTGCGTGCTATATACGGGGCATGGTACAGGCAACTCTTGGGCAGCTCCCGACGGAGCACGTCATGTCAAGGCAGTGGGACCAAGGTGTATGACTGACACGTCTAGGGACGTGGGGAGGACGTAAACTTGTGGTGGATCACGACTAGATTGTGTAGCTGGCGTGTTTGAGGAGATCTGGAGTATGGTTACCGGACAAATTGTTACCTCTTGCGAGTAAAAGTGAAAGGTCTACAAAGAGCGTGGGCATTTCAATACCTCGGCTAAGGATCTTCGAATTAGGACAACCATGTCAAACAAGCACGCGCACAGCCCGAACGTCCCGACGCGCCACAACCGTTCATATGGTCTCTTCACTGTACTTACGGTCGTTCATGTAGTTTTCTTATTATTCTATGTGCTCATTAACACACGGATCATGGATATGATTCTTTTGTTGAACTGAGGTGGGTAGCCACTAGGGCGCCAGCAAAGGAGGAACCTCTCAGGCTCTACCAGGTGGTAGAGACATAGTGAACCACTCTATTTGCCTCTAATTGTCTCTGTATATTAATATGGAGCTAGAAGCTCTATATACAGGAGGTGTGAGATAAGGTTATCTAATCTTAGTAGAGCGGCCAATAGGGGCCTTTGCTACAATGTAATCCTACATAATTGTAGCTAGTGGATGGCAGCTAAATAGTGCCAGTTCAACACCTTTATCTTTTTTTGAGTGATACAAAGTATATAATTTAACCTGGACCAGTCCACAAGGACAGTGTGATATTAACATGTTACGTAATACCTTGTCACGCTACGTTGGAGTCGATCCAAGTTTATTGAGCACGTGTACATAGCCTGTATGTTGCGTGACTTAATTCCTACTTTTTATGGGTCCCTCAGCGTCCTCGACTCGGCGCCGAAGGGTTAACCGACAGGCCAGGCGGCTGGTACATAGCCTCAACGTGGCTGCGGGGGCCGGACGAGGCTGCTTAACAGGTTGCCGATATCCTGTTTAAACACGCTGTCTATCTATCGTTCTAATTCTTACAGAATCGCATACCCCAGTTTCCCCACACCCGATGCTACGCAGCAAATTCACGACACCCACTCGTCCAACGGAAATCCCAAGTACTCTCAAATATGACAAGGCGTCCTACGAAGAAAGATTTCTCGGTGTATGGCGAGTACTGGTCGTGAAAGGCTCACCTTTGTCGATGTTCAGCTTCCGATGGGAGAACTTCTTCGCAACGTTTGCAATTCTTCGCCGCGCCATCTATGACGTGTACAACATCAGCCCGAGGTTTTTTGCATTCAACATT
>JBBPKD010000812.1:0-14273 GCA_038089075.1 Singerocomus inundabilis
ATCCTCCTCCGCCACTACCACCACCACTCCCACCACCCCCACCCCCTCGCCCACCTTCCTCGCCCATCTACGGATCGCGTCTCCAAGGTACCCACCCACTCCGTATCTCCGTCGTTGTTGTCCAGAATGATACATCCTCGATGACTCGAGACTCTGACTTGGCATCGTAACTACCTCGCTCCTGAAACTCCTCTCACTCCGGAGGATGGCCTGAGCTTGACCGTGATTCAACACTGCCCCACCACGAAACACGGCCCTGCCGCGGACAATATAGCCTCATCGTCAGTATGAATAAGACCCATCACAGCATCGCAACAGAGTCCTACAAGCACTCCAACGCAACACGTCAGGTCACCTCACTACTCGACTCGACAACAAACTTGTCCACACTCGTCATTCATCCAAGGATGTGTGTAGCAGCCAACGATGGTACACTACTCCCCGAGACATAAACAGTATTTAATGTCAAACCCTTCTATCTATGCATCTTGCCCTCATCCGTATATGTACTAGCCCATAAGACCCTCGCCATCCGAGAGCGCAGCCGAGCTATATCCGCTGGCGCTCAGTTCGTTGTAGCGGGCAATGCGGAGGCGTTGACTCGGTGGAATTGTCTTATCCTCCAGACCATGTGGAGCACCACCGTGTAAGACACCTACCCGCTTCATAGCGAGTAGCTGAAAGAATCTTAGTAAATGTGAATGAGTCCATTGGCACAGCGAAACCTACATTGTGTGCAGCATTGCTGTGGTCGTACACTCCACCAAAGAAGGCAGTGGTAGCATCTCTTCCAATGTTCTTCGTCAAGAGATGCCGGCCACCTGGATGTTCATCAAGGAAGTTGGAAACATCATGAATGAAGCCAGCAATGCAGATAAGGGGACGCGTCTTGGCCTGGGCCTGGTCTGCACACGACAAATCAATCAAACAAGCCACGTCTGAACGCCGACTACTCACAGCTTTCCCAGTTAATGACAGGAAGCTCTCCATTGTCCGATGGCCAACAAAGCTTCTCCTGGGTCTCACGCAGACGCTTCAGTTGCATTGTGAGTTGTCCCTTACGGACCTCATTGTCTGGGAATGTCTAAGGGACAGGTCAATTCGCACAAGTCTTTAAATCTAGCCGAGAATGATCGTACCTTGAGGTGTGAAGCAAGTCCGAATCGTTGACAAACCCAAATAAACCACTTGGTGGGGTCGTACTGGTACCACTTGATTGCGTTCCGGTAGTCCATGGGAAATTGATGGTGGAAATTGTGGTAACCTTCCCCAATGGTCACAAGCGCAGTAATCAAATGATCACGAGGAGTGTGTTTATCGTCAAAAGGTGTCTCGCCCAACCAGTGAGCAAGAGAGTTGACACAAAAGGTAGACTGCAAAAAAGCCATCAAAGGACGCATCCCCACAGATTTCAAACACTTACATGATGAACGAATACCAGTCTCAATAAACCTGCATATACATAACCACCCTTCCAGTCACCCCATCCAAGACCAGCAACAAGAGTGGGGAAAAAGACCCCCATAATGAATACCAACTTGAGATAATGGCGATGTTGCCATTTGACAACGTCATTCTTTGAAAGATCGCTGACATCCGCCACGCCAGGTTTACGGCGAGGTTTCAAGACCATCCAACCAATGTGCGACCAGAGTAACCCTTTGTGGGCATTGTAAGGGTCAAGATCGGTATCGGTATATCGGTGGTGGGCACGGTGGCCGCGAGCCCACCATCTGATGGAGCCTTCGACTGCACCAGCCCCGAACATGGCAAGGGCATACTGTAGGGGTCTAGACGCGTTATATGAGCGGTGGGCCCAAAGGCGGTGGTAGCCAGCTGTTATGCCTAAAAAAACAACCTTAACCACGGCCATGACGAGAAAAGAAGAGAAAGTAACACGAACCAAGGCCGGTTATGTAGTAGTAAATGACAGCCCAGACCGCCGTCTCCCATCGAAGACGTGTGTAGAGTGCCCCAGTGAACCCCAGCAATGGGGTCAAACCAAGAATGCCGAGGTGAAGCCAATTCAAATTCTGCAAGAGATTCTCCCATGTCACCGGAGGCAACGCCTTTTGGTGCTTGAGTGTGTAGGACACATAGTTATCGGGAATGTTGGCATCGGCGGGGATGTGCTCGGGATCTTCAGCAAAGTGCGACAGGTCCTCAGACTTGGACCCCACGTTCACCTTGGGTGTGATGGAAGGGGTGGTGGTCGCCACGTTTGGCGGCGAGGAAGGGGTCGGAGGGACCGATGACATGAAGAAAGGAGCTGGTCAAGGAGCAAAAGACAGGGAAGATGCCACCGCGTAGCCGGGTTTTTATGTGGTGTAAATTCTTTGGGGTTGCCACCGCTTCCGGTCCCAAGTAATTTACGTCCGCCTTCTTGTACGTTTGCTTCAAATTCCATCACCTCTTCGCCAGGAATCAAATACTAGCGAGTATGGTCAAGCCATACAGGATACCAATTATCCACCATCCAAAAACCATGCCACATTGCGACTGTCTTTGCGTGAAAGCGCTGCTGCGCACGTCTCGAAAGTATTGGGGACACACTACCCTATTATATCAATTTGTCCACGTTTTCATGAACTTTCCCTACAATAGTCTTTTGGAATTCGAACTAGCGTCGGCTTGGGCATCTCTGGATTACAACTAGTATAGCTGCGAACCATCGATCTGGCGGTCTTTCGCCGCGTCGCTGTGTTCTGCATGGAATTTCGTGACGACGTAGAGTCAACTTGAAGTACGTGGCCGACTTTGCCAAAGATTACCCATCCAGAACGGACTTGGCGCCAGGTCTTGGATAGTACAAAATGCACACCGCACACAGCCTGAAGCCGCTGCCCTAGCCCATATACGACTGGGAAGACCTCATCACGTGTACAATCCAACTTTGACAAGTACTTGCCACTGACCTGAATCGCGCTCGCTAATGCCGTGGTTGGCTTTAAACATAGACACGTCCGTCCACTTGCTACAGACTACGTCTATCCACAAAACTTTAGGTGGAGCATGCCACACTGCACTGCTGCTTGTACGCAACGTGCAATTACATTGTCGGTTTTCGCACGGGTCGCATGGAAGAGATAGACATCCGAGTCGATCCCGATCTGACCAGGACCAACTAAGGCATAAAGATAGAAATCCTGTTGACAGCGGCTGTGACACGGGCCCTGACGGTATGAACTCCTCTGGACATGACCGTGGTTGACGGTCCTCGGGACATGCGCGGTTCCGAAATCGTCACCGTGACCCTGGGCTTGAAGCGTTCGACTCCACGTACGCACCGTCAAAACCAACCAATACCTCGCGGCTAGCAGTAGGCTGTGCACAGCGAACAAGAATCCGTATCTAACCAGCAGTCTGCGAACGTAGCCGAGTTTCGGACAGCTTAAATGGAAATTTCAGGGAAAATGCCGTATCGTGGTGCTCTCGCCTAATCAGAGCCAGAGTCTGCTGACCCTCGCGTAGGACTCATTATGCTCCCAAAAGTATTCAGAAATGTAACGTCACAAATACGTTTTGCAGATGCGGCAGGCCCACTAGGCTATGACTATTCAAGGTAACTACTACTTTTTCCAGAACATCCATTGGCGTCGGACACTCGGTAAATACCCTATCGTCCGGATTCATCCGGTCAGCGCCCATATCGATCAATGCCAAGCGGCATCGCCAACACAAACATCCTATGCACTCACCGAAAAGGACCACGGGACCCCAGCTCACCAAGACGAGTGCGACATGCTGTGAACCAAACGGCGTCGGCATCGGCGAATTTCGGACCACGTCAATGACAGTCGACAATGTAGCAAGACATTGAGTGACAAAGAACGCCCTGCAGTCGGACATCACGCCAAAACATCAGATCTCGCCGCGAAAATAGTCCACAGCACTACCCACATTTGAAACAGAATCAATCGCCAGATGGCTGGCGCAAGGTTAGGCTTCGGAGGCGGTGCGACGCGCGTCATCGCTAACAATTGATGTCAATGGCCGAACCTTGCACTCTACTGATTTGAAAAATGCAGCTTACAGGGTAACATCATGTCTCTTATATATCTTCGCCGATCAAGCTCATCGTCCACATCCGTACTCGAGGTTTCCCGTGTTTCAAGTCCCTGTTGAGACGAAGAAAATGCGCCAGGAGTTGAAGAAGGCAATACACTCGGGTCACTGTAAAGAGCTGCACTCTGTCCATCCGCTACGACAACTGTCGGCTCCGCAGAACATAGCGCTTCAGGGTCGACAGAACCAGGTTTTGTTTTGTCTGGAAAGAAAACCGGACTCATTGGCCTCTCCGAGGCAAAGTCCCATTCATTTCCCTGCTGAGAGCTGGACTGTAAATGACCTGTGCTAATTTTGAACGAGTATTGAGAGCGTTGGTTACTACAGTGCATTCGAAGCACTCGGTGGACGACGACGGCAGACATGAACAAACAAGGGATAGTGAGAATCAATGAGAAGCCGGCATATCCAAGGAACCGGCCCCTACGTTGTCCAAGGTGTGGATGAGAGGTCCATGTCAGCTCACTGAGTCAGCTCACCATTCCGGTTGGCTTGCATCACAGTGAAGATCGTCTGTGGGTTTGATCGCATTTACACTTAGTAGGACAGGCAGCGAGACGGATAGGCAAGCAAGAGGGAATATCAAGATAGGGAGGTAATATTTGTGTTTCCATGCAAGTGTCCTGAAGAAGTGCATCTTTCATGGAGGGAGCCACTGGGTCGAAATGACTTTACGCACGAAGCAACTGAACGTTTCATGGGTAAAGGCCATAGTACTGTGCTGGACGTGGCGAACGTAAGCGCAGCACAGACACCAGAAAGAGACCACGCGGAGTAATAAATTACGAATGTCTGCACTGCGGCATACGGTTCAACCGGTAACTGAGATGGTAGACCAACGCACTCACCGATACAGAACGTTTTTGGCATCCGAAATGGATTCATGTCGTAGATCATCCCTATGAAAGGCATATGAGAAATACATTTCCTCGAATGTCACATAATGCACCGCACCAAGACAGAATATTCCTTGCATTAGCGTTGCAAAGACACTGTACAACCCTGGGCCCCAGTAGCTACCGATAACCCGTGAGAACATATACAGGACTACCCAGCATGCTATAGTGCCTGCAAATGCAAATGCATTCAATGAGATATCATGCTCGCAACAAGCTCACCACGTTACCTGTAGACGAGAGGCAGATCCATACGACTTTGAGGGCGAACGGGAGCATAAGTAGTTGACCAAGTTGGTAACAGCGGGAAGCTGAGGGATGCCAAGCGCAGGCTCTCCAGGCGGACTACAGCCTCCCATCACGCTGATTGTGGTCTCACCACAGTATTTTATATAAGGACAAAGTGTTCCGGGATTCCCATGGATATCCATTCCATTCCCCTGGAGCGGGTAGAATATGATGCTGATAGTGGCTTGGTCAACATTTTTAACTACATACCTATCCAGGCCGAGTCGCTATGCGAACAGGGTTCATGCACTCAGGTTCATAGGTATACTGATGATGCAACGATGAAGTAAATGGGTAGCCGATTATAATCTTTTCAAACTGGCGTGTTAATATTTTGTGCTTCGATAGGGTGCAGGAACGAACGAACCTGTGAGTCTGAGACCATCAAAGCATCAGCAGTACTATGTCTGGACTCGAGGGACACGTGACAGTACACAGGTTATAAGATCGGAGATAAAAAAAAACACAGCCTCAAGTTACACGCACATTTTTGAGCGTGCACTTGTGCTCTTAATCATTCATCCACTTGCGCAGGGCACTGGAAACGGTCACCATTGCCCGGTTCAAGTCAATGTCTACCCATGTGCGAAAGTTTTCAGTACCGACCATGGTTTTAGCATGTTCGATGCGAATATAGTGAACTTGCTCTGAAGGTTAGAATTCAAGAAGCAGAGGAGTTGTGGACTGGGTGAATGGGATTGTAACGCCAACCTAAATGGAGGGAAATTGAATTAGCTAGGGTCCTTGCAGTGTGCTTTTGGTGACCAAAGTGTATCCCGCTCTGTAAAACATAGATCTACCATGCTCGTGTTCCGTGATGAGAGGGACCAAATTTTCTTTCGGCGCCATCTGACCCATCGCAAAGATGCGTTAAAACATTCTCAATTGGGCACAAACATCTTTTTGGAGCATCTACCTCACCCTCAGCTCAGAGCCGATAATCTTGCTGTGGACATAGGGCTTAGACTCTTACCGCGGTCAGCCTGGGGAATCATCCCGCCGCAAGTCTCACCTGAGTAGATGCCCACTACTTCAGAAAAAAAAAGAGTAGATTTATTAGTCAGGAACTTTGTGTACACTCATGGCAGACAAATGATATCTTCATATCTATTAGTGCCTTACACCCAATCGCAAAGTCGATGTCGTCGTTGGAAAGAACAAGGCTGAAAGACGTAGAATCGGGTGATACGTGGAATGCAGGTATGAGCCACACCCAACCAAGGGCAACCTGTAAGCAGAAGATGAGTACATCCTCGTCGCAAAGTGTGATGCAAGTGGACGACCTCTCCTACGAAAATTTTGATACGAAGTTCGCGATTTGCTTCAAGTAGAATGCCTGACATATCTTCGGAGTCGTCTTCTACTGACGGCGATACAATGGCATAAGAACTCTCTGATGACGATGTACACGGTCGCAAACTTTCATGGTTCGATTGGGATGCCAAGTCATGCAATTTGATCTTATCCCCTTCAGCTCCATCAAGGGGACGCAAAACATAAGTTGATATCGGTCGCCTCTGTCATTAATAGAGGTGTCACAGTAAATTGCGATGGGAAGTGATAGTCACATACACAGTCATCCTCTTGAGTCGGTTGGATGTCTGATATGTTCATTTGTGCAAAGTCACGTATCATTTTCGCCTTATCCCACAAATCGTTCCTAAAGGGACTGGTCTGTTTCGCGCCAGTCGACTCGCGTGACTCTTTCTCCCAGTGTCCGAGCTCGCTGACAAGTCGGTCATTATATCGTGCCAGAGATGCCCAGAGCCTGCCTGCCATTGATTCATTGACTGTGCGGTCTTTTCCGACCCTCTTAATCACCGCAATTGCCGCCTGCACAAGGTGGGTTTGTATCCCAGACGGTTCGCGCATTCGGATAGTGAGCTTGGTGAGTTTCACTTGGGTAACTGGGGGCACCATGCTGAATCGAGTTTCTTGAGTTTGCGAGGGAACCTTCCCTAGGGATAGTAGTAATGATGGAGGTCCTTTACCTTTGAGAACTTGCAGCCAGTAAAACAGCCATCGCCGCTGGCTCGGTATGCTGACGCCCATCTTGGGCTTTTTGGCAACTGGGACATTTGGATGATTTCTCGAAGGGTGCAGAGAAGGCTTCATACGTCTGGAAGTATGAAGGTCGAGAACTTTTTCTAGAGTGTTCACCATTGGCTCTGACGAAACCCGGGACAAATCCGCACCAGAAAGTACAGAGGCGTGATGGTCGACTCCATTGGCCAACACCACGGGTTTATCAGTTGACGGTGTTTGCAGACCGTCCTTGTCATCAATTAGCGACCATTCGCCGAAATTGTCATGGAGAGATCTGGGGATCGATGGGGACGGCGAAGCGTAAAGTGAGAGCATATATGCGCACGCCACAGCACCAGAGCGCCCCTTTCCAGCTAGATTCCCGAGCAACGTCTCACTAAGAACGGAAACGAGAGATGGAGACATCTACCTTTGCAGTGGAGCACTGCTACTCGAGCATCCGAACCAGATAGCCAATCACGTATTTCTCGCGTGACCAAGGGGAAATATAAAAACGGGGGGACACTAAAGGGAAGATACGATAAGCCTAATGGTCCCCGCAACCAGACCAACGAGACTGACTGGTGATCTGGAAAGGGGTATCTGCTAACACGACCTTCAAAGACACTCTCGTGGTAGGCATTTTCTCTCAGGGGGCAAAAGTTGAACACCCAGAAATTGGAGCCATGCCGAGCAGATAGGAAGCGCTGAACGTCCGCCCGATGATTGCGGTAGATACTCTCTACGCCGATTGCAGGGAAACCCATGACGACGATCCGATCTGTTACATAGGCCAAGTCTTTTTCCAAGGAGATGAAACCACCATCCCAGAGTGCAAGGAGGTGATCGCACCTAGTTCGACGTTGAGCTGGTCGTCTCTGAAGCGAGCTTTGTTGCCCGAAACCAGGCGTCTCAGGTAGATGGACATTTTAGTTGTGCTGGATGACGATTACCTCAGCAAGGAGGTGAATGGTTATGTATTTTGTGGTTGAGCCCCAAAAGTGCAAAGCCGTCGAGCGATGGACGTCCCGTCGACGACGCTCTCGACACCAACAAAACGCTCAGCGTCGCCTCCCGTCGACCAGCGTCCGTCAAAGCGTCCCTCCAGGTCCTCACCAGAGGAGGGTGAGCTCGACGACGGCGACTCCTCTGCCCTGCCACCGTCATCCCACCTCACACCAGACCTTGTCCCTCGACCCTCATCACCGGCCTCTGTGGGCAAGTTCGAGTCAAAGATCAAGTTCCCCTTCAAGGCAAAGGTGCTCCCGCCATCCGCCGAGCCCTGCTCTTCCTCGCGCTTTGGACTTGACGACAGGAAACCTACACAGCAATATGACCGTGCGCCAGACGACGACCATCGCCGTGACAAGCCAAGGTTTCGTGACTACCGTCAGCAGGACGGCCCTCCCTCTCGTCGCCGCATGGCAGATAGCTGGGTGCCCGACGAACGCGCCCGGGACAGAGACCGCGACAGAGACAGGGACCGGCGGCCACCCTATCCACCATGGGACCCCTCCCGGGACAGAGACTGGGATAGACACTCGTATGACAGCCGCTCCTACAGGCCTCACCCACCGCCCTCCATGATGCCTCCCCGTGGCGTGCGAGACCGATATCCAGATAGAAGCTACGACAGAGAGGTCCCCCGTGATCTCGCACGCACGCCTCCGCTTCCTCAGCTACATCGTCCTCGCTCTCCCTTTTCTCCGCATCATTCCCAGTCATGTTCCCCATCTCCGTCCTCGCCAAATCAACACCGCAAACACAGACTTCCGGTCCGTCGGTCACCCCCTCCGGCATTCTCACCCTCGTCTCGGGACTTCCGTTCAGACAGAATGCGCGCCGAGTCTTGGGATTGTGACCAGCGACAAAGGAACAGCGATACTTATTGGAGCTCTGGAGTACCTCCGTCGGATCCAGGCAGAGTGGGACGTCGAAATGGCGCGGCCCACGAGCGCCCACACTTAGGTAAGCTGTGGACTTGGTTAATACGTTCCAGAGTGTGACCATCATATTGATAGACGTGGAACATCATGTCTCGCCATTGCCTGTATCCCCTAGACGCACACCGTCACAGCCGCGATCCTCAGTGCCACCCGCACCGCCTTCTGAGCCCATGGAGGAGTCCAAGGCCGAGGATTCGATGCAGGTTAAGGACGATAGTCTGCCTGCAGCTCACGCGACAGTATCTTTTGCTCTCAAACGTCCCAATGCCCCACGCGATGACCGTTCGCCATCTCCACTGCCTTTACCGCCCGCAAGAGAGGAGGATATACGAAGAGCGCGGGAGAAACGGGCTGCCATTGGCGGTGGTGATGAAAGGGGTGGACAGATCGGTGCAAGTGGGAGGCTCGTAATGATGGTAGGGAAGAAGAAGCGAGAACCGGTAGAGAGGTCACGTAAAGAAGAGATGGAAGCTTATGGAAGGACGTTTGATGGATGTGGCAAGCAGTCAGATTACAATGTCACGACAAAGGTTGGGGAGGGAACGTTTGGGTACGTGATATTTATGGTGTGATCGTGTAGTAGGCTGACCTGGTCTGTCGTATTTGCGTTACCCAGTGAAGTCCACAAAGCAGTTCAAGTCTCTACAGGGCAAACTGTTGCATTGAAACGCATCCTTATGCACAATGAGAAAGAAGGCATGCCAGTGACTGCTCTCCGGGAAATCAAGATTCTTAAAGCCATGAAACATCCCTGCGTTGTGGAGATTGTCGACATGTT
The DNA here is from genome assembly GCA_038089075.1 of Singerocomus inundabilis. Taxonomy (NCBI): domain Eukaryota; kingdom Fungi; phylum Basidiomycota; class Agaricomycetes; order Boletales; family Boletaceae; genus Singerocomus; species Singerocomus inundabilis. The sequence continues at coordinate 9,999 of JBBPKD010000812.1, forward strand.
TGTGGTCCGGAGTGCGTTCTTACATCCGTTTTTTCACTCCGGTCGTTACATCGTCACTTACGTGGTTGGAATCACATAGGTAAAGGCAAAGAATCTCCTCTCTCAGTGTATATGGTCTTTCCGTACATGGACCATGACCTTGCAGGGTTGTTGGAGAACGAGAGAGTGAAGTTACAGCCCAGCCATATCAAGCTATACATGAAACAGCTTTTGGAGGGAACGGAATATATGCACCGAGTGAGGACTTCGTTCTGATTTCACCTTAGATCCTATGGTAACTGTACGGTGCACACAGAATCACATCCTCCATCGCGACATGAAAGCTGCCAATTTACTCATTTCCAATACTGGGTCTCTGCGTATAGCCGATTTCGGTCTTGCACGTGCATTTGATCCCTCTATCCTTCTCCCATCAACAGGGGGTGATCCACAAGGCAAGGGTTGCAAATACTCCGACGGGAAGGAAAAGAGGTATACAAACTGCGTTGTGACGAGGTGGTATAGACCTCCCGAGTTACTCCTCGGGGCGAGGCAATATGGAGGCGAGGTTGATATATGGGGCATCGGGTGAGTCAGTTCCCTTCTCTTGATGCTCTCAAGAACTAGTTGGCATCACGCGGGACTGATGAGCTATCTACAGTTGTGTCCTTGGTGAGATGTTTATGCGCAAGCCGATTCTTCCCGGTACATCCGACATCGATCAACTAGAGAAGATTTGGCAGTTGTGCGGGACGCCTAATCAGCACACATGGCCCAATTTCGACGCGTTACCTGGGTGTGAGGGGGTGAAACGGTTTCAAAATTATCCAAAGAAGTTGAAGTCTACGTTTCTCAGGTGGGTATCCGGTGACATGAAATTCATTCTCAATGTGTTGATATTCTTCTCCATCTGTCTTGTGCAGTATCAGCATCGGCCCAGAGACCTGTGATCTCTTGGACAAACTCCTCACGTGTAATCCGCGAGATAGGATCACAGCTTCCCAAGCGCTCGATCATGATTACTTCTGGACGGACCCGCTACCTGCCGATCCCAAAACGTAAGTCGCCGTCACCAATCCGCATCTATCCCGTGCTCATATTGTCTGGATCCAGACTCCCCGTCTATGAACCTTCACACGAATTTGACAAGCGAGGGCGTCGGAACAATCTCCCGCCGCAACAGCATGCCCATCCGCCTCCCGATCACGTGCGTCCTGCGCTTCAGCACGGACAGGGGTTCTATGGGCACCCACCACCTGGGCACGGTCATGGCCATGGACGCCCACCTAGAGGTGTACCACCTCCACCGCCTGTCATGTTTACCGCATTGATGCAGCAGGCGCACGGTCCACCTGGCACTGACATATCCACGGGCAGTGGATATGTACCTGCGCCCCCTAGCGTGTATGGGCAACTCGGATCAGGCATGGGACACGTGAATGAATACGGTGCGCCACCTCCGCCACCCCCACAGGGTTGTCCACCGCCATTACCGATGCCATCCTATGGTCATGGACACGGACACGGACACGGACACGGACAAGGGTATGGACGCCATCATCTGTCCGACAGGGGTGAGAGGGGTGAAAGGGGTGAAAGGGGTGAAAGGAGCGGCACTTCGAGACCACCTCCACATCCGTCGTTGCCTGCGCGGCCTCTGGGGTTACCCCCGAAACCGTCCGTGCCGCTTGGCGCAGGAGGAGGTCGACACGAGCGAGAAAAGGAGAGAGACAGGGACTGGGACCGAGAGCGGGGAAGGGAGCGAGAACGAGGGAGATATGGGGGCCCGAGCACGGGAGGCGGGAGTGGATATGGAGGGAATGAAAGCGGCAGTGGTGGGCTCAGTGGTGGTTTGCCATATTCGTAGCTGACTACCCCTCCGCTGGGGCTGCCCTTGCCGGTCTACGCGTCCAGGAGACTCGACATGGGGCATCACGAACTTGAATCGAAATTTGCATCAAATTCAACTCGTCTCGCATAGTACACGCATACACTTATTAGTTACAATCAATCGATCGATCATTTAGTGTTGGGTATTCGGTGCAATCGTGATATAGAGTGCTAGATGTAGTGGTAGTACGGGCTTAGTACGAGCAATAGTATTCAACGTTGGCACGTCTAGAGGATTCAGTGTTTCATTTAGAGATAACTGGATTTTGGTGAGAACCCACGATGGATGAAGTTGCTTACACCGTGATCGAAACAACAGAGCGCATAGACGTGTGAGGGGACGAGAGCACACTAACAGAGGCCGCCAGGAAGCCAATTTCTGGAACGAATCTCAAGATATATACAGCACTCGAAACCAAAAAAAAAAAAAAGAGAGAGAGGGAGAAACCGTGCGCATGACATGAATTCGATTGGCAAAGCCCATCACCGCGTCTCGTCTCTGTTGGTAGATATGCTCCCAAACCAGTACCGCTGCATCACGTTCCCTTTGTCAAAATCGGCGCGTCCGACAAAGCGCTCGCCATGCACGAGATGCGGCAGCCAATGGATGTCGTCTGGCCACATCTGGTTGTATGGGATGCGTGGTAGATCCGCGTTGGGAGCATCAGCCTGAGGGGTGAAGCCGTTCGAGACAGAGTCAGACGGAACGCGGTCCCGCGCGTATAAACTGTCGTCTGACAGGGAGAACCACCCCGGTTTCATCTCGTCCGACCTGTGTCCACAATCGCATTTAGAAGGCACCCAGAAAGTAGGAGAGAGGGTAAGCTCATCAGCAATGGGCCATCCCCAAAAGGAGGCCAGCAGAGAAGAAAAGGAAAGAACTCACTCGGTTGGTACCCCGGTATGTTCGCGCGCGACGTAAATTCGGATATCGAACGCCCAGTCGACGCCATCAGCGACGAAGAACAACGTCCCAACATGCTCGAGCGGTGCGTCGATCCCTGCTTCTTCCTGCTCGTGGGTCGGTTGCCGAACGCCGGTGGGTTCAGGAGGTGCAAAACAGGGGCGGGGAATGGTCACGCACCTGAAGCTCTCGTCGAGCAGCTTGTTCAGGCGTTTCGCCCTGTTCGACTTTGCCTCCGAATCCGTTGTACCTGCGATGTCACCAGTCACCTACATGTTTGTACCCGAGTTGAGGAACACGCTCGGGGAAGCGCTTGCACACGCCCAAGTTCCCACTTCGAGAGAGAAGGGCGCAAAAACACGTTGCAAACGTCGCAACGACCCCAGAAGAGTGACTTACAGACCAGCACCAAAGCCACGTTTCTTAAAGCCGAGTAATAACTAGATCGAGGAATGGTGGCAGCGGTCGCATGGATCACCGCACGGTCCAGTGAACGACCGGTTGAAGGACGACGGGCATGGACATGCATACCTTGTCACCGTCGATGATAAACGCGTTTGTATAGATTCGCGTGTGCTTGAAGGACTGCCATTCGTCCTCACACCCACCTTGTGCAAACACATGAGCTTTCACGTCGCCGAGGCCTGGAGGAACATCCAAGTCGATAGCCATGCAAGCAGATGGGTGCAGGACCTGAGGTGGAAATTTGCTCCTCGTGTCCACCACGACACCAACTTAGTCGTCATGGTCAGTCGGCACACAGCTCGTACATAATAATTGATTGAAGCCAAGAACGAGACAATACAAAAGTTGGCGGGTTATTCAAGTCAACCATGGCATAAAAATAGTGTCCTACGTAAAGGTATAGCCCTGTCGAGATTTAGGAAGAGGGAGCTGTCGAACGCGGCACAGTAGCCGCTCGAAAAGCCTGGCTGACCCGCACCCTCCGCTCCCGTTGCAGATGAACGATCATGTCCACAACACGATCCCTCGCGTCTTCCAACGAAAGGCCATTCAATTTCAACTCCCCATTCTCCTCAAACACAGTCGAGCCAAGGACTCGGCGAAGGTGCAACACGACATCCTTCTCACTTTCCTTTCCCCCTATCTTGCCAGGTGGACTCGGCGGAGGAGATGGCACGAATTGATTCGCAAATACTTGGTTGTAAAGGATCGTGGCACGAAGCAAGGCAAGAATGTCTTCGTTTGCAACATCCACTTTCAGGTTGTCGATGTCAAAGCTGAACCACCCGTCTTGCCACACCTTTGCAAACGCATCAGACAAAAGGCCGATGTCACCGCCGAGACTGCGGCCGTAGGAGAGCGTTGCGCTCCACGTCCTCGAGTCCTCGGTTGACGGGAACCTGGAGTTATTTCCCTGACCTTGAGAAACGCGGTGGATAAACAGGGAAGACGCATGTGAATGCAGACGTTTGCGTAAAAGATTGGAGGCAAGCGATTCAATGGGAGAGGAACTGGGAATAGGTTTGAATGTCGTCAAG
>JBBPKD010000813.1:0-14261 GCA_038089075.1 Singerocomus inundabilis
CACGAAGGGACTGACGCGACGAACGAAAAGGAACGACGTACCGGCCAGATCTCCTCGTTGGGTGTACCGCGCACCCTAAAGATACTACATGCAAGCCCGATCTCGCCACGCGTACCATCGAAAATACTCATCCGTGTCCAACGACCCGTAGGCATACCCGTGTGCGGACCAGTTCCCCGTGGTATCACGAACGGTGTCGGAGGGGAAGTTGCACGCTGGTCAGTTCTCGACTCGGACTTGGATTCAGCCTCAGAATCGGACGTACGTGCAGGCCTTAAGAAGGGGGGTATCTCGTCATCGTCATCATCATCGGTTTGTAAACGGAGAGAGGTGAAGAATTCGGAAAGGGTGACGCCAAGGCTCCATTTATCGATGGCAAAGGCATCGTACGTTCGTGGACCGAAGAGCAACTCAGGAGCACGGTAGGGGCTGCGCGCATCCACGTAGGAGGGAACTTGAATCAGGACTCACGAGATCCTTGCACGGCATGCGGAAGGGACATCACGTACCCCGTCGACACCTCAAAGTACATTCGCGTCGCGGACTCGGGCCACAGATCCCGCGCCTTCTCGGTGTCATCTTCGCCTACCCGAAAAGAGATCCCAAAGTCGATGAGTTGCGCACACCCCGAAGCGGTCAGGAGGACGTCGCCTGGCTTGATATCCCGGTGTGCGATTTGGACACGTTCGCTATGGAGGTAGCTCACTCCACAAAGGATCTGAAAGATAATTGACTTGGAAAGGATGATGAACTGGACCTCGCGGGGGCTCAGTGAGGATGGAATGGTGGAGCTTCCAAACGAGATGATGGGATGTGGGGAAAATCGAGAAGACTGGAGAAGGTCGTCGAGTGAGTAGGGGATGTACGGCATCCAAAAGCTCAGATAGCTGGAATAAGGAGATAGTTGTTGCTTAATTAATGAGATGATCTAAGGGCGCAAGACTCAGGGTGTAGAATACGTAGCACTCGAGAACAACGTACATTTGTATGCGAGAGTGAGTCGAGTAGACGAACCTCCTTGATGATATCGTGCGGTTCTTTGGCGTGCGCCGTGGTGGACGTCTTGACCGCGATGAATTGAGGACCATCCGGAAGCTCGGACTCGATGCGCCTCACGATGGATGTAGGACCATCAGATACGATTTCCTAGGAGTGAAGAGAATCAGCGCTCGGACATGCATAAGGACTTCACCCACAGCATCGTCGTCGTTGTCGAACGGCATTGTGACCTTGTTCTGTGCACCGCGCCTCGAGTGATGACAATTTGAGGAAAACACGACTTGGAGACCATTGCATCCTGCACTGTCTTTGCCTCGCCGCACATTCAAATATTCACCCTTCATCACTCTTTCATCATTACTTAATCTACTACCGTGACGATGGTCGTGGATGACGAGCACCGGAAGCTCCTCAGTAAGTGCTACAAGCTTACTAGTAGACCGAGCGATCCCCTGATCGACCATCTTCGTAGACAAACAGCTGCTCGCCGCCGCACGTCAAGACGGAAACGTCGAGGATCTATTGACCAGTGAGGAATACAGAGATCCAGAAGATGAAGATAGTTTTCTTTTCGACATCAACTGCATCGACGTGTAAGTCCTCCTGCTGTGCAAAGTTAGCCAGTACTACGCTCAACCTTGCTCGCGATGAGTCTAGTTCGGGAAACACACGTTCGCACCCTTGTCCCATGCTGCCACTCATCTGGCGCTGACATCCCCATCTTCTCAATAGCTCTCCACCTCGCGTACGTAGCTCGCTCGTCACGTCCTCCATTATCCTACTCAATGCATACTGGTGATGTCCCGCTTTGCGTCTCGCATCCACCATCTATCCTCTATCAGTGTTTTAAGTTGTTCCATCGAGAATGTCAACCTCCTCATCGAAGCCCATGGCTGTGATGTCGATCCCCAAAACTTCGTGGGTGACACTCCCCTCCATCTTGCTGTCCAGATTCAAGACCGTGACACCCGCCATGAAATTGTATCTGCTCTCGTCGAAATTGCCGGTGCTGTCGAATCGTACGTGTGCTTCCAAATATCCCATCACTTGGATGGTAACCTTTCTTTTCTGGGTTTCTTGATGGAACTCGTCAGAATCCGGTTGACCAACAAGGCAGGCCAGACACCAAACGCTCTTACGAAAATTTACTTTCCAAACGATGCAGAAGTGAGTTCGTTGACTATGCCACCCGCGCGACAAGTGAGCGCCATCCTCGACGACAACGATTTTGCAAGCGGTGAGTCGGTCAGGTGTTCCTCCGCCTCGTTGAGTTTTATGTGTGCTGATCACGTGATCGAAGACGGTGAGGGCGACTCAGCTGAATCCGAATGAATAACTAGACAGCACCTGTGACATCATCGTCCTGGTTTGTTCCATGGGATACTGTATACTACTTGATATAGCCTTTTCCCATCTTCTCTTGGTCCATAGAAGATCAGGCTAGCAACCGGAAGTGGACGACTCCAGGCTCGAGCTCAAAGAAGCTTCAAATCGAGAGTGCCGGTTAACCTCAAAAGAATGCCCAATGGTAGAGTACTCGGGCATGTCAAGAAAACGAGCCTGAGATCTATATACACCCAAGGAGCAAAATACGTGAGAGGAATAAATCGGCTAGCGAATGAAAAACGATTGGCAGGAGTTTGAATGAAGATAAATAAGAAGCAAGCGTCCCAGATGTCCACTGCGTCGAAACAATGAGTACCGGTGGGAAGGTGCGATAAGTTGATGCCCTGCGCCCTCCATCCTCTTCACCGAGTCTGCCAATCGTGATCCTTGAGGAAACTGTCGACTCTGCGCATCTGGACCAAGGACGAGCTGCCTGACATCTGTATGGCAGAGATGAAGCGTCAAGGATCCCACATTGACCTCGGGACCCGCTTCACTCATCACTCATGATACAAAGCCGATGGTCTTCTACAAACAACTGTAGTACTCCAGCTACGTATCTACTACATATACCGTCCATGGTACTGAACTCTAGTCATTCAGTATTTCTGCCTTTTGGCTTAGCGGCTGTGCGCGGCGGTCCAGACGTTACAACAATGAGCGTGGGCCAACTGCAAATAAAGGCTGGTCAACGGGTTTTTTGGCCCACCTATTCCCACACCCCGAGCAAGAACTTTCGTCCTTCTTTGATGATTGAGCAAAGATGCCGTATGTCCCACCTGCTGTTCTTGGAAAAGTGTATAATAAAACGGGGGCAGCCAGGCAATCATCACGGACATACAGCTTCTAATGGATTGAAAACGCCAAGTGGAATGAATAAATATACCATGGGAGACCGACGGATGCCCGATGATCTGCCGCTGACCCTGCACACGATTCACTGAATAATGGCCAACATTAGAACACTTCTACTCCATGTCAGCTGATATGGACGACCTGGCTGTGTTCGATGACGGGAAATGCACTATTATTGTTAAAGTCTCGGCGAGGGTTGTGATGGCCACGTCTCACAACTCGCTCGGGGCACGAGATCAATACGATGATCAGGACGTGGGCGTGTTATCGTGACGTGGCAGTGAGCCTCGGACCCCGGATTCGAGGTCCTGTCCACAATTATTTCTCGAACGCGCTGGTGACGAACAAAAAGAACATGCTCCCTACTTCATTCGTAGCAGAGGGTTGCAAATACTACCAAGGGCATCATGTCCCTGATAGCAATGCACCAGAAAAAGCCGGCCACTCATTACAATGGCCGAAATCACAGTCAACTAAACAGAGAGAGACGAGAAAGAGGATGAAAGCACTGCGAAACGGCCCATAGACATCAGGTTAACCTACGTTTGAACGCTTGGAATCTCCCGATTGTGCATGGGGACCGTCAGAACCAAGTCACGATACAGGAGAAAATGAGGATGACCGGAGACATCATGCCGCTGCATGGTTCTAGTTGGTACATTGGACACGCCACGATGACCGTTGTCCCTCGGCACCACGGCTCCGACGTTGAGCAAGTACGATGCATTGATTGATGGACAGCTTTCTAGTCCCACTGCTACGGCGTGTGGGCTGGACTGAGCTCCGTGCTCTTGTATGTAAACAACTTGGACAGTGAGAGAAGCGTGACACGGTCGTAAGCCATTTCCTAGCCGAATCACTGTGGACGTGCAATGGAAAGGTAGGGCTCTTATTGTCTTTACAGAGCACCACAGCAATACCTCCAGCAACAGACTAGAAGATCAGTGGGCTCTGTCGGGCTCTGTTACACAACTCAACATGACGTACACGGGAGATTACATCTTCCATCATTTTTTGAATTCCTCATCGCTCGTGGCGCTGTGATACACACATCAGTACAGTGAAACAGACTAGCAAACCTGTTTGTGTCTCTTGATTTGATGGGGTTGCTAGTTCAAATCTCGTCGGTGTCAAACGTGTCCGTCGTTGTAAAAATACCAACGCTACTCGAACTGCAAGTTGCTTGGCCACCCTCGTTTTGAATAATGCTCTATTACTCGGTCACTTGAGCGAACATGGCCACACTTCACGACGACTTTCATTCTTCACTCGTTCTTGCTTGTTCTCCACAGCATCCAAGGTCTTCTAGACTCTACACCAGGGTCCTGAGGCCGAGTGACCTCATGACATGTGAGCTGGGATGAAGACAAGAAGAAAAGCTCGCCGTTTGCTAAGAACGACAGTGGAGACATTACCCTCCATAACCGTGGGAAAAACAGTCTATTGGACACTCGGCGTCTGAGGGTGCGGGGTGCCCGACCTGAGCTGCATTTTTGGTGATATCTGTCCTGATCCTCCTCACCATCGACCTGATGCCGACACCCAACAACCCTTTTTCGCTCGATAACAATATGGACGACGACGAAGGCGGCTGGCAAGAAATGCCCGTCGTCAAGGAAGACGACTTTGCGAGCGGCCTCGACAAGGAGGACCAACAGAAATACCACTACGTCCCCAAGAAAACCGTGCAGGACACTAGCACGCACTCGTACAGCAACGCGACGGGGAATTTGATCGATGTTGATGACCAGGGTAGGCAGTGGCGCTCCAAGACGGAACAGAATGAGAACGAGTATACCCGGTTGCGTGTGGACGAGGAGGAGGATGCAGACGAGGTGCATCTACGGACACGATACCTCTTTGACGAAGACACGGCGATGACGCCGCTGAGTCAGATGCAGGCGACGAAGAAGATGCTGACGGAGGCACAGCGGATCGCCTATGTCGGCCTCTGTGCCCTTATTGCAAGGGAGATGGTGCAGAGGCAGAAGAACACGCGGCGGAAGGAGCTCAAGGAGGCTATCAAGAGCATGGAACTTTGGGTATTGAAGGTGATGGGCCGCCTCTATTATCATATGGATCTCGAGATTGCAGGTATCTCAGCCATTGTTCTTGCCCCTTGCCTGCTGGATGAACGATTCACACCAACTCTTATTTACAGAGCAGAAAATGATAGACAGTCTTGCACTACATGGTGTACAAGCCAGCGATCTTGCTCCATCATTGATGACGACACACACCATTGCCAATCCAGAATATGATCCCGTGGAGGCCAAGAAACAAGCATCAGAGAAAGCGTCACATCCGACAGAACGAAACAATGATCCAAAACCTGCCAGCTCTCCAGTTTCCTCCCCATCGCCTTCAACGCCAGTCACATCTACATTCCAAACCACCGCACGTGTCCTGGAAAATACGACTGTGGCTTCATCGTCCCTACCTGGCATCACTACTACCCTCTCGTCCGTCGACAAGGACGTCACGTTGGACATTCGATGGACAGTTTTGTGTGACCTGTTCCTCCTCTTGGTTGCCGACAGCGTTTATGATGCCCGTTCTCGCGTGCTACTGGAAAACGTTGCACTCAGGCTTGGACTTGGTTGGATTGACATGGTCAAGTTCGAACGGCGCGTCACAGAAGCGCTCGAAATCCAGGAAAGTGTCGAAAAGTTGGAGAATGAAGATATCATCGAGGGTTCCTCCAAGGCTGGTCGTAAGAGGCGGTACATGATGCTAGGTCTTGCGACGTTAGGTACACCATCGTCCAGTGTATACGTTGGTGCAATCTGCTCATCGTACTTACAGGGGGTGGTCTCGTCATTGGATTGTCAGCTGGGTTATTGGCTCCCGTGATTGGGGCAGGCCTCGGCGCTGCGCTTACTACTGTCGGTATAGCAGGGACGACAGGTTTCCTCGCAGGCGCAGGAGGTGCTGCAGTGATCACAACAGGTGGTGTCTTGACAGGCTCTGGCATCGCTGTACGTGGGATGGCCAGAAGGACTCGGAGTGTGAGGACGTTTGATGTACTACCACTCCATAATAACAAGCGGGTGAGCTGCATATTGACCGTGCCCGGGTAGGAACACTGCCTCCTTTCCCTCAAACCTGCTCATGTGTTTGTAGGTTCATGAGTGGCAAGATAGACGACGTGCGGCTGCCGTTTAGCGTGCTAGACCCTGTTGTTGGGGATGTATTCAGCGTTCTATGGGAACCAGAGATGATCCAGGAAACGGGAAGTGCGCTCAAGATACTGACGGGCGAGATCTTAACTCAGCTCGGTCAAACGGTGTTGCAGCATACCGCCATGACCGCACTAGTCGGTGCTCTCCAATGGCCAATCAGTAAGTTGTTCGTCGTTTGAGCGGTTCTTGTCTCCAAAAACAATGATGGGTTGATTCCTTCTTTCCGCCTAGTCCTTTCCAAGCTTGGTTACCTCATCGACAACCCGTGGAACAACGCTCTCGATCGCGCGCGTGCGGCAGGGAGCGTTCTGGCCCAATTATTACTACAGCGCCATCTTGGGGTTAGACCGATCACCCTGATCGGTTTCTCGCTTGGAGCCCGCGTCATCTTCTACGCCTTGCTAGAACTCGCCAAGGCCAAGGCATTTGGCATCGTACAGGATGTCTTCATTCTTGGCGCCACCTTGGCCGCCTCGCAAAGCACGTGGTGCAGTGCGCGCAGTGTCATCTCGGGCCGGTTCGTGAACGCGTATGCAAAGAACGACTGGGTGCTCAATTATCTCTTTCGTGCCACGAGTGGGGGCCTCAGTTCAGTGGCGGGCCTGAGGCCCATGAACGGTATACCTGGATTGGAAAACGTGGACGTGACGGACAAGATCTCAGGGCACATGAGCTATAGGACCTTTATGCCGCTCATTCTCGACCAACTCGGATTCCCAGTGACGGCGGATTACTTTGATGAGCCCGTGGTACGTTGGTCACCACCAAACAGTCCTTTTTCATCTTGGCTCATTTATTGTTGGTGCTTGTTGGCCTGCTGATTGATTAAATGGATCATAGGAACCTGATTTTGAAGGGGACAGAGTGGTGATTCGGGAGGCTGACGAAGCCAAGACGCCCAGGACAGGCTTGTTCTCGAAGCTGACAAAGAAGAAGTCGCTATCGACCACGGCGGGCTCGCCTGGGTCCTCGAGAGGCAAAGCGTTGTCCAAGTCCCATGACGACGACCTCCCACCACGGACGGATCCCACACAGGTCACCCACCCTTCTCCAGCCCCGACAGACACTAGCACCACCCCCACCTCGCCAAGGCAACGTCTATTAGACTCCGCACCAGAGACGCCTGTTCATGCCGGTTTTGACCTGGCCGCGATCAAGCACATGATCAGAGAGGCGGAGCATCATCCCGAGCAACTCATGGTTCCGCAGCCCAAACCGGATCAGGATACCCCAGTACCGCCACTTGCGCCATCGACCGCTGTAACTCCACCCTCATTGGCCCCGATAAGACGAGCTGAGACAGCGACAGGTGCTATCAACCGGGTCCCTTATGACGATGTGGATGGTGGAGAGATGTCAAACCTAGATGTGCCTGGATCACTGGACGCCACATTCACGACATCCTTGACATTACATGACAGGGATTCATACAGGACGGTCAGAAAGGCGTTCGAAGAAGATGAAGTGAAACCCTGCTCAGAGTCGAATAACGCCTTATCTCGGCCGTCTTACCCACCCGAATTGACCCCGACATGGACATCACCTAAGCCCTTGCGCGACGCTTCGGATCCCATGTTGGGCAATCCATTTGCAGGGTCGACTGAAAGGGTTTCGTTTGCAAGTCCTAATGCGCGCTATCTCCCGCCATCGCCATATGGACGTGATCGGCTGGGTACACCAGACACGCCGTCGACGTCTAACCCCTCGCCAAGTCTATCTTTTAGTTCTCCAGATGGGACTATCACACTCCAAGCTGTGGAACCGGATCCATGGAGTACGCATACCGAATTTAGGAGTCCAACAGGGAATGGTCTTGGTATGAACCCGTGGACCATGTAACTTTTGTGGGCTTCTTTGGCTTGGCGAACAACATCGTGGCGTTACGTTTTGTCGATGTAGTACTTTTACTGCATGAGTACGGTATTCGTGCATTCGCGAAAAATGGGGGGACTCCTTCGACGCGTGATTCATGTCGGTTGCGTGTGTAGATCTAGCCTGTGAAATCTTTCCGGGTGGGAAGGATGCAACGTCACAGCGCTGTGCGGAGATCCGTTCGAGGACCATTGAAGGGAGATTGAGCTGCTGATGCCTATATGCGCTATGGCCTTTTTGTACAAAGAAAATCACGCACTGGCGATGCTCTGGGCTAGTACGAGCACATTTCCGTGATATGGGTTACGAAATCGTTCTTATGCAGGGGTGGGGAGACGACACGATTGAGGCTCGCATCTGATCCGCAGCTATCGCATCGTCGTAAGCGTCGTCGTTCTTGCTTGGCGCGCCGAGCAGAGTGGAACGGAGACTAGGCAGAAGGTGGTCGTCGGTATACTCGATGAACGTGTGCGTTTCCAGCTGCGGGGCCCGTGCATTTGGATATCCCAGCACCTGGACAGAAGCAGTAGAAAATAAACAACCGGGAAAGGCATGGCCCGGGGTGAGAACGTGGCGGAGTGGCTCTCCAAGCTGCGTCTTTTCTGCCATTCGAGACACCCACGCGGTACCCTTGACGCGCTAGAGAGCGGGTCCACCGCATGTCACAAACAGTTCGCCACGGGTGCCTTGTTGATTCCCAGTTCGAGCGTCCCTCGGAGTCGCAGGGCTGAGATGGCTGGGAGGACGGAGGAGAGTGTGGGCCAGCTAGTTCCACAACACCCCCCACAAGGTGGTCTCTTCGCCATAGAAATGCATTTGAATCACGTCTCCGTCGTGACATGCGGAGATTGAATATACCGACATGCACCACAAACAATCCATTTTCAAACTCCGAATGATGGCAATTCCGAACAGCTCTCAGTTGGACCGCCGAGCGCGCGTTACGTTCCGCTATTTTCTCCGTCATGATAAAAGCCCGGCTGCCTCCTCATACCTGCCACTTGAATCTCCTCCTCCCATTTCACCGCTGCATTTTTTAGTGTCCCGCTTGCTGCCCCGGTCGAGGTCGACTTTTTTTTCTGCTTCTGGTCTCTGAGACAAGCCGCACATGCGGTCGATCCTCAAACATCCCCATTTATCCGATCTACAACGGCACCAGCAGTGTGTAGAACCACTCCCGTTCGCAACATGTGCGACCGTCCAAGTCTCGCCCCGCGTCCATTTTCCCCCCACACCAACCCTTACCTCGATCTTCATCACCCACTCCTCGTCGGTGTACGACCGGACCCCTGCAGAGGTGCTGCCCAACGCTTGCGCATTGCCCGGTCGTCACGAGAGAGAAATCATCGACACTTCCTATCCCCGCCGTGCGCGTCATGCACGGAATCCCGACATGAATGACCCGTATGGAAGCTATTTCTACCCTTGCGGGTCCGAGGCGTGCTCTGCCGAGCTTTCAGGTTTATCCACCCTATTTCTCGTACCGTCCTGCGATGCCTAACGAATCCTCTTCTCGCATATACATGTGTGCACTTGCATTTTTTTCTCTTTATTGGGTCGTCACTCAGAATCGGACGATTCGGATGTCGTGCGGACCCCGCCAGAGCCTGCGTCTTCTGGCCATCCGTTTGCTGTGCGGATTGAGTATCGGAATATGAGCGATGCGATGTCGCCCTACCCCCCTCCTCCAGACGCGATCGAATCTGCACTATTGTTCTTGCCTCACGCGTCAGATGTACCGTCCAAGACGAAGCAGGGCACTCGTCGATCACATGGTGTGGGTCGTACACACCCAAAAGAGCCTCGTCGAGAGAGTGCCGACGGGCGGATACAGCCTCCCAGTGACTTTTCCGTGCCCACTCTCGACTTTGAGGGCTGTCTGGGAGGTTTCTGACAGAGGGAGAGCCCTCATCACGGTACAGAATCGTGCTTGTCGTTCTCCCCTTGTCGTCTGACGCTTACTTTACGACTTTGTGATGATACCTGCACACATTATTTTAGCTAGTCTGTACTATTATCCCTTGTTCTCTGCACACACGCATAGATATGGCGTTTTAAAATATACACCATTTGTTTCTATCGTGTGCCTGTGATACAAACTCGTCCAAATTTCGAGTGTCCTGACAAGTTCACACAGAGATCTTATTACGGTCACGGCGCAAGGAGGGACACTGATTCGTCGTACCGAGCAGCCACCCACTGGAAGCTTTTCACGGCATGGGTACGTGTCAACAACTTATATGTGGTGCCACTAATTTTGAACCCCAAATAGCAAACTTTGCAGCAGGGTGGACACATGTCAGGGGCCGTTTGCGCCCACCCGTCAGCGCACCCATAATGGTACTCCGTCCAGCGAGATGCCCGAACTTATCAAGGGCAAGGTTCAGCCTGGCGTGGTGTGCATGCACCCACCCTCCCACTCACCCTCACCCCCGTTCTTCCTGCCTGGACCTCTGCCAAGCGCGTTCCCAGCTCATTTCTGGGCCCCCCCTTCATCATGGATCAAGCATACCCCACCGCGGACATGCACGATCCTATCTCCCCACTCGTAAGCGCACTAGAAGTGTTAAAAATACGTCGTCCGGCCCGCCTTGGATCGTTCCGAGCTGACCGGCCCGGGGGAAAGGAGGTGGGGGAGAGAACAGCGAAATGGGTGGGATCAGGAGGGAAACCCGACCAAGACCGCCGCCGACCCCACCCCCAACCCGAAACGCAGACGGTCTCTTCCAGAAGACGTGGCGCCATACACTGCGGTCCAGTTCTCTACATCGCCAAGCAAGTTCTCCCTCTCTCGTCCTTGGTCTTGGCTTTTTGCCGAGCATATCGTTGCTTCGAGTGAGTCCTCGCACGACCACCCGACAGGTCGGGGTGACGGAGTGGCCCAGTGCCCGGGAGAACCAAGGAGATTAAAGAAAGCGATGACATCATTGGCCAAGAAACCCAAGAACAAAAAAGCAAAACGAAAAAGAGGCCGTTTCATTATCCGTGTCAACTCGGACGACACAAGGCCCGACATTTCCGAAATGGAATATTGGCCTTCTCTCTCTCCCTCTCCCGTTCCCCCGGTGTGTGCGTATGCAAAAGAGATTACGTGCAGTGGGAGAGCAGAAAAAAGCGATTGGGGATGGTCGTTGGCGGTTGCGGGAGTTTTCGGCAAAGAAATGGACAGCTGGGTGGCGCTACTTGTGACACGTGTCACATCTCCGACTGAACCTGACCCCCATCTGACAGTCTTTCTTTTTCTTTTTGGTCCTCTTCGAAAAAGGAAAAGTGGATATCGATGAGCAAAAGGGCATATCAATCAATTGCTCCGCGAGGTGAAAGATGCGGCAGTGCTTGGCAGTGACGAAACAAGGCTGCGCCCCGAACTTGCTCCGGAGCCAAATTCTGACCATCCTTTACTGTCATTATTATTGTTTATTATTTCCGTTATTTCGTTGTTGGAAAATGTCTTTGGCTTATGTAATTCAAGGGTTGGATATTCCAATGAAATATGCAATCCTACAGTAAGACGATGGTAACTGATCATCACTATAACGACGATCCCTCGAACAAAGTATAATGACAATATGTCGAATGGAACATTGTTATCGGGACAACCCGCAAAGTGGGGTAAAAGATATATACAGTATGCTCCACTATCACACCATAATTGAATGGTGACATGAAAATTCATATTGAACATGGCAGCATGAACACATGTAACTCGTTTGCACCACCCAGAAAGCCTTGTTAGTGTTAACTGTGACATTGGCCTATTCAGTTGTCCAGCTTTCTCATGGGTTCCACAATCCATCATTACATTCAAAGAGTGAGATTTGATAATTAAAGTGACTTGTAGACATATCTCTGGTCTCATGGTAGTATTTAGTTAAGTTGGAAACACAGCCCATTGGAAAGGTGATATAACCTATACACTTGAAGATTCACCCTCATTCATTCAGATAACTCATGGCAGTCAGATTTCATCTCAGCAGTGAATGTTGCAAGGTGGAAGCTGAGGGGATGGACTAGATTTGTATGCATTGATCAGCCTGGTCAGGCTTTGCACTACTGTGACCAAGTATGTATGCTTCTGTAGCGTCTGCGAATGTGGAATTTTGCAGCTTGTCGTGTTTTATGATCAGAGGTAGTCAAGTGTTCCACGGTCCGCGCTGACTGACAGCCTTGTCGAACAAGATATGCCTTGGTTTCTAGGGAAAAACCATCTCGATTGCAACCAGAGTACCTAACTCGCTAAGATCGATCCCACCACAATCCTATGTGACGAACATTCCGTGTGTTGCTGCAATCAGGGACAGATGTGAAAAGTCCCAAAGTTCCGACCAAACGAGACGCGGTCAGTGCGCAAGTTCCAACTCAAACGGAGTGCGAAAAGAGGCGTGGGAATCACGCAGCTCCATTCGCCCCCCCAAATCAACTCTCTCATCATCCCTTTTGTTCCGCAACCATCATCATACAGCGACAAGCGCCTGTGTCTCCCAATCTCGTCCCCGACTACAAATAACTTTTTACTTTAAACAGCAATGGCTCGTACCAAGGTATGTATCTCCTCCAATGCACTTCGACATCTCGAGCTCATCACCTTGGCACAGCAAACCGCCCGCAAGACCACCGGAGGTAAGAAGCGTCGTGGCATTGCGTAGTTGTGGTAATAAACTGGACCTTAGGCAAGGCCCCCCGTAAACAATTGGCAACCAAGGCCGCCCGTAAAACTGCTGCAGCCGTACGTGCCACCCCCATCTGGCATCCTGTCTATGGTCCCTCCACTTATCTCACTTCGTTGTCGTGCAACAGGCTGCGACTGGTGGTGTGAAAAAGCCTCACCGTTTCCGCCCTGGAACAGTCGCCCTTCGTGAGATCAGAAGGTACCAGAAGTCGACTGAGCTCCTTATCCGGAAGCTCCCCTTTCAGAGGCTGGTCCGTGAAATCGCACAAGATTTCAAGGTACGTGTCGTCGAGGTCGGCTCGTGTGACGGGTGGTGATGGATCGACTACGAATTAGACCGACTTGCGCTTCCAGTCGTCCGCGGTGATGGCGCTGCAAGAGGCCGCAGAGGCATACCTCGTCTCCCTCTTTGAGGACACCAACTTGGCTGCTATCCACGCAAAGCGTGAGTCATCCGCCTCGTTCCCGTTGATTCCCCCTTTTCTCACGTTTGTTTACTTCAGGTGTCACGATGTATGGCCTTCTTTACTCTATCCCCGAAAGATTATGCTCACCGATCGTTTGCAGCCAACCCAAGGATCTTGCCCTTGCTCGTCGTCTCAGGGGCGAGAGGGCTTAAACAAGTGTTACACGGTGTCTTATTTTTTGTTCGCCGAGTATGTAGTACTCGTTTGTTGATCCAGTATGTCCCCCTTTCATGTTTGTATATGATATGACCGACGTAGTATGTACGAATGCCTCCCCTCAACCCTATTTACCTTTTTTGGTGTTGTCAAACGGCCTGGCATTGTATTTGTCGTTTCACCCGTAACCTTTTTTTTTTATGGAGTGGCTTCTGGTGTCCAGGCAGAAAATGTAGAAGAAAACAGTTTGTATTTGCTCATGTATCATCATTGTATACATTGGCGTTACAGGCAAGGCAGATGGTGTTGTCCAGTGTAGTAACCCCGTTTGGGTGCCAGTCCAAGTCAACTGGTGTTGGTCAGGGTCCAAGACTGCAGATCTAGATGGGATGTTGTAAGCCAGTCTAAACAAGACGTGTGGACCGAAGGCAAGGAGACCGTGCTGTTCAAGCGCTGTGCATCGTGGCGCGGCAACGAGGAAGGGGCTATCACCCATCCACGTTTCACCATGCACGCACGCACAGGCTTTCATGCCAATTCACGGCGAGTCTATCTGTTCCCGGAAAACGTGCATCATGATGGTCCGCCCCGAAAAGTGGACCAACGGCAACCCCATCCATCCCCCCCCCCAAAAAAAAGGCGAGGTGTGCAGGCACCGCACATGTGCGCGGGCAC
>JBBPKD010000814.1:0-14253 GCA_038089075.1 Singerocomus inundabilis
CCCAGAAGGATTGAGGCAGTGTTTAGAGCAAAATAAGGCCATATTAAGTACTAATAATGCTCAAATCTCAAAAGTAAATAAACCATTGCAATGAGGTCACTGTTTTATAATGGCTATATCTCGGCAGGCTCCAAGTGGAATCACATGACCTAGGGGGCAATGCTGTAGCCAAGAGTATGTACAATAATTCATCTCACCAAAACTAAGCACAATTCCCACATATAAGTGCAATATGCTTCATGTATTGAATGAAGATCAAACATTGCAACAGTTTATTCACTCACTGTACCATACCCATCAAAAAAGCTTACTCAATGATGGATTGGTCCCTATACTATTGAATGTATTATGCCAGGTGCAGTTCAACTGAAACTACCAGCTAGAATGCAAATACATTCAGTGGTCAATATATCTCATATCAAGCCCTTCCATGACTCTGTGGATGAACAATCCCCTGTACAACCTGATGCTGTGGTTATGACAGAAGAGGGAGATGAGGAATACGAGATTGATTATATTGTGGATACCAAGTTAAAGGATGGAAAGTTGCATTACTTGGTGCATTAGAAAGGCTGGTCCAACTTCAATTGAACTTGGGAATCAGCTATGCATCTTGGCAATGCTAGGAAAGCTACTACTGCTTTTCACAAAAACCATTCTTCAGCACCTCACCCACTTTGAGTTTTAGGAATATTGTTCAATAATCTATTCAAGCCATACAAAAATTTTACTTGCTTATCTGAAAGCAAAGCATTGAGAGGGGGGAAGTGTTGTGAATCTGTTCAGACACTTGTATGATTCTCTTTTTTTTTTTTTTCTTATCTTATCTTTCAAATCACATGATCATTTCACACCTTCACATATTCACAAGGTCATGTGATACTTTCACTCTTTCACTCTTTCACATCTTCACATGGCACCTGCATGTTTAGGGTTATGCTTCTCTTCCATTTTGCCACACCATGTGTTTAGCATATGTTGTACTTCTTGCCATGCATATCAGGCATGTCATGCTTCTTTTTCATTTCTGCTAGCTTCTTTTCTTCCCTTCCATTTGATAGAAGCCTAGCTTTAATCTCTGTTTGCTTTTTTACTCACGCACTGCTTGGTCTGTGCACATGTATCAGTAGTATATAAGGGACTGTGTTTTGGCTGTTATCCCTTAGCCTAATCTACTTGGATATTCACCTGCAAAGGAGTGAGTCCACTACAAGGTTATCCTCTCCTCTCTACCACCTAGTCCAGCCAGTATCAAAGCCCTGCAGCAGTGACTTAAGATCCTCTAACAAACTACAAGTTATAACCAGTATGCTATACATAATGAAGTGATCATAGATAAAATAAGTGTGCTCTAGACCTTGATCTAATCTAGATCATTGAGAGCAGTAACTATCTAATCTAACCAAGTCTAGAATATGACTTTCTAAGAGTCATACTGACTTCTATTGACTTCTTTAAGTTAATCTGACTTGATTCTAGTCATTTCAACTATGGAAAATATTGATGGTCACTATGAAAAGACATTATTATGGCTATGTATTGCACCATATCTAAGTCATGCACTTAGCAACATTTATGACTAGGTAGATTGCATCATTCTGATGTGATACTAACACCATATGTGCTCAGAATGAGGCCATTCAGACATGTATACATGATTACTTAACACACTAGATAGCAAGTATATAAACCCACATGTACAGAGGTATATCCTCTAAGTGAATACATACTATCACTTGCCCTTACAAGTGTTAGGAATCACCTCCTTACCTCACTTTACTACCAAGTACATTTGCAAGTCAAATAAGTCTCACTTGGCATTCAATCCTACTATCCCATTGCTGCCTGTGCCAATCAGAAGGGGTAGATTCCTTCCATTCTGATAATACATCATTCCAGTTCTTTTTCAGTGCTTGCTCTTTTGCATTCACAACAGGAGAAAGTTTGAATGGGCAACCATTAGAGGACTTTTCTAGGTTTGGGCACTCTTTGAAGCAAAGCCTAGACACAGTAGAGACATTGAGGCCCATATGAAAGGCAATAAAGTGGGCAGAATGTCTAGTATAAAGCTAAGCCAGAATAGTAGCTTTCTAATTAATAGAAAGAGATTTCATAATGGTAAAAGTAGGAATATTTGCATTTGTTTGATACTATAAGCAAATATATACTATGTCTGAGTTTGAAACAGTTCCCACACATATACATGAAATCTTATGTTTAATTTAAAAGTGAATAAACTATTACAATAAGATGACTGTTTTGTGATGGCTATATCTCAGCAGGCCCTAAGTGAAATCACCTGACCTAGGAGGCAATGTTGTAGCCAAAAGTATGTACATTAATTTATCTCACCAATACTAAGTGAAATTTCCATGTATGATTTCAATATGCTTCATGCATTGGATTGAGGTCAAACATTGCAATGGTTTTTTCACTCACTATAAAAACAACTTAGATAATTAGCAAAAGAATATTTACAAAGCTTGAAAAAATATATCCTGCATAAAAAGCTACTATGCCCAATAGTAGTCAATACAATCTCACAATCACTTTGAAAGAAAGACATGTTAAGTAACAATTGCATTAAAATATTTTAAAAGGCTATTCAATATAATTGTAAAAAAGTTGAAAAAAAATTCCTTATTTCTATTATATATTACTTATAGATATCTCAGCACATTTATCCTAGGTGTATTATCAATTTGAGTCAAGCAATTCTTTATACACATTGGCTCTAATGACCATCCTGGAGCAAAGTCTAATTTCTAGCTTTGAGAAGTGTAATTACTCCGTACAAATCAGGCAATGCGCAGTGCAGGATGTTATTGCACCGCATTGTCTTTCTTTAATCAGCCAGTCACATGTCTAGACTAAGGGCGTGGCAACACCACCCACTTATTGTCCATCCTCGCACCCTTTTGATACAACTCCGATATATGTTATCCAGTATTTGGCATCGTGGGACGAGGAACGATCTAGCATTTTTTCAAGCTGGAAGCGCAGAGCGCTGCCAAACTGTCTCTCCAACAGACCACGTCCCAACGCTCATACTACACAGTATTTCATCGTAGCAATAGCCCTTGGTCATCAGCCAGACTGGTGAGTCACTCTGAACTGCGATGTCATTGCGGACCGTGCTGTTAGAAGGACCTGCCAACTCACAATAACACCATTTGTTAACGTAGGTAGCACTGTGGACGCCGTGCCTCCCAACATATTCTTCAGAAGCCAAGCCAAGAACTATAGGCAGTCTCTGCTCATTGTGGCTGTGAGGTACGTCGGGCAGGCTGTGTGGCAGCGGCGTTTGATATCGAAAGCTATGTCTACAGCCATCTCTCTTTCAGATATAACACATTCTCGCGCCCAGCCCACCTCAGTCAAACACAACCGTGACCGTTGATCATCATGTCTGGCCCATATGTCTATACCCCTACGGCTTTCGAGCCTACTCCGTATCTCGGGTATGGCGCGTACACACAGCGCTCGCCTTTCATTCCTCCAGCTACACTCTATTCATCCTCCCCATATCTTCCACCATCCCCACATCTTCCACCATCCCCATATCTTCCATCATCCCCATATCTCAGACCCAATACACCTCAGGGCGTCTATCTCGATGACCCCTACTGGCAGCCCCCTCCCCGTTCCCGCAGACCATCCTGGCATGGCGGGAGGCCACCCAGCCCTTTCCTCTCAGCCCCGCCCACACCAAGACACGCCAGAAGGCGATCCTTTGGCGGAGGCTTCCGGCCATGGGAGCCCGCTTCCCCATGGACCGGCGGCGCTGCCGCCTTTCAGATCCATCCATTACTGAACGGAGAAACACCTCTCGCGGACTTCTACTTTGATCTCGCCTCGCCGTCCTTTAACCCCCTTCGATTGGTCGGTCCTGGCCAATATGCTGCAATCTCCATAGACCTTCAAGAGCCCGCAACGTACCCGTCTATTACACCCATGCGCATCTCGCATGACGCCATCCCACAATGGCCGATCGACTTGGAGTTCCGTTATGATGGATACGCCGCTCCAGCTGCGCCATCTACGATCACCCTTGGGGATGTCCTCTACATGATCCACTCCTCGCTTCATAGGCAGATCACTCATCAAGACTGGGCCCAGCTCAGCCTTTCCGAGGAGACTGCGATCGCACGTGCGTACACTCGCAGATACCGGAGCGTGCCATCAACGGCGCAGGTGGAGGCAAGCCAGGGTGTGAAGCGCATTGACTACCTCCTGGACAGACACATCTTCAAAGGTTTAGTCAGAGCACAGGACGAAGATGGATTCTACCACTGGAGGCTTATCACTGCCTGAGCACTTCACTTCTGATGCAGATCGCTATGTCTGATGATATTCCTCGATATGACGGACAGGGCACAATACCCTCTTCGATATGTTATGCCATGACGAGTATGCTACTCAGAATCGTCTCTGTTGATACTGTAACTACGATACTGTATGTATATCGCGCACTGCCTCGAAAATTCCAACGCAACTTATTGCCTGCCCTGTGCAGGAACAACTGAGTTAACAGGGAGTTGTCCAATATGAAACGGGCTTGTCTGTCCTCTTAGAAAATACAGTACATAACAGAACGATGTTTGGACAGAAACAACGCCACGCGACGGCTATCAGATGACAGCAAGACCTCCCTCCCGAACTGAAACTGCCAACTGATGCTCTTGCGTTTGTCCACAGAGCGACAGACAAACATACAGTACACGAGCATTGAAGTCATCGAACCGCTCGATGTCTGCTCGAGTAAGTAAAGTGACAGCAGCTCGCCTGGGTGGGCGGCAGCGGAAGAATGCAAAATACTACACACACCGTTTGAACGGGGAAGGGACGATCATATCGGCACCGCACGGGTTTGTTCTGAACACACACCCCGGTACGAACACAACGTAAACCATGTCGGCGGGATTGCTTGCTAGCATGGGATATGTACATGAAAAAATGCTACAGCTAGAAAATAACGTCGTATACCAAAGGATGAACGTAATAGCTTCTTCGCTTTGTAGGCAAGAGCGCGCAGCTTGCGGCTTACATTCCAGCACCCTTATTGAACCTTGAGCCATTCGCTTTAAGGTGCAACGCTGAAAATAAATATACCGTTAGTTCTTAAGGGTGAACGAGCTTGAAGCGCAGCCCGGCACTCTCAGGCTTATCGCGAATTTTTAGGGCGCCAAGGTAGGCTAAACAATTGGACTCCCAATCCCAAGCAATATTAACTATAGTCAACTTGAATTTGTCTAGTCAATGCAGCATCTCGACGCGCTCAGGGACCATACCAATTACCATCTAGCGGCGCACTAGCAGGCTATTCTCTCTTACTAAGTATTTCATCTCCGGTCGAATGTGTCAGATGCCTGGGACACAGGATACTTCTATATGTAGATATAGCCATGTTAATTATTTATGTCACGTGCGACCACCGTTAACACTTGGTCGATACGGCGCGAAACATACCAAGTTATAGGTCCCAGTCAATCGCGAACCTTTTTACAGTGTGGCCGTGATCAATCGTGTACCACTCACGTCCGACTACTCGGTGCGAGCAGAATAAATTACGACGTGTTCCATGAGAGACAGGAAAAGAGAATCCAACCCCTTGTCGTCACCATCGCACCGCAATCCCGGAAGCATTGGAGGGAGAACAAGGAGAGAACGTGTTGTGAATAAGCTGGTATCTTACAGCTGTGCCAACTGCAACTAGACTCCCCATCAAAAGGGGTGAGGTGGAATAAAAGCTTCCGTTTTACGCACTTGTCACGAAGCCGGAAAGTAGACTGCGAAACCATCAACAATACGCAGCCTGGAAGTCGAGGTTCGCGTCGCGAATAGCTTGTACATAGCCATGTTCTGAACAAGAGAAAAAACAACAACATGAGCCCAGACCAAGTTCAAGAGATCCACATAAGGCGAGACGGTGCCAAGGCTATGATGCAGCTATGACCTACCATATTCCCAAAGATTGTTGCTAAACCCGTTTTCGATACCATGACCACGTACCCTCTTTTTCTTCCACACACCCTGGAATCCGAGCTCAGAGACCACATGCTGGCTTGCAGCGTTGTGCAAAAGAAATCGGTAAGCATCCTCCCAACCCTGACTATATCCCATGCTAAAACGCCAATGTTCGTAATGACCGGAGTATTGAGCCCAATAGGAAGTGTGTCGACCTTCAAAGCCATCATGGAAAACAAGGAATTTGATGAAACCAAAGTCGGACCTACCCGTAGCCCGATCCAACGCGGCGGCCTTCCTCTCTATTCGATCTGGATCATCCATAGGGACGTTCTTATTCGGATACACGCCAACGCGATCTGGAAATACACCCATTTCCACCGCATCTCTGAAGGACCATCCTTGATCGCCGTGGTACTGCTTCCTGTATGTCCAGAAGAACCACCCTGCGCAATACTGCTCAAACAGAGCAAGTTGTGCGGCAATATATCGCCCTCGTTCTTCTCGCTCATCAATGGGACCTTGCAACGAACCAGGATTTAGCGCACCAGACCATTCGCCAACGACTAGTGCACCCCCAACATCTTCCAGTATATTTGCCATGCGTGCAAATGTTTGTGGCGTGGGCGCATTAGGGTCCATGAGTGAAATGGAGTGCCGTGCGGCTGGCGTTGAGATGTCCGCTGGTGTAAAACAGCGGTACAAGTGGTGGTCTAGACAAATCGGTGCGGTGGATTCGGGAAGCGACTTGACAAAGTGGGCGTAATCATCAGACATCCAACAATCGGATATGTAGATGGGCAGTCCAGAGTCAATGGCGCGGAGCTCCCTGACTGCTTTTCCATACCAGCTCTTCAGCGTGGAATGAGACGACGGCTTGGGCTCGTTGAGTAACTCGATTCCGATGATGTTACAAATCGGAGGATCGTGCTCCGAGCGCAGCGCCCGCACGGCAGACAGTAAGGTGCGAAGGACTCGGACGGTAAGCTCTAAATTGGATCGAGTGGTGAATAAAACTGTGGGTGAAGAAGTTCCCGAGTGAGAATCTTGATTCTGCTTCCCAGGGGCGGAGTGCAAGTCTGCGTGCCAAATTAGCAAGTCGGAAAGGAAGGGGAAAGTCGCAGACCCAACAGAACGCCAATGCCATAGAGCTGGGCAATCTCGACCGCCCGCACGAGTCGGATCCAAGCACCCTCGAACACACGGCCAAGACCACGGAAATCCGTCCCTGACAATAAGGAATGATCTAAACCGCACAAGTGGTAATAACCAATCTGTACGCATGGTCTAGTGGGAGGCATACTTATTTGGGGAGACAGCGTACTGGGATCCGCACAGCGTTTATTCCCCTGGCGGCGAGCCACTCGAAATCGTTGTTCGTGATCCATGTATCCCAATGGTGCTCCAAAATTTCCTTCGCATGAGGGCCCTTGGCGACATCCAAGTCACTTTGCCCAGGAGGCGCTGCCTGAGCAAATGGTGCTTCTGCAATCCACCGCTCCAGGACAAACCAGCATCCTGATCATTTGGTGATGAAGTTCAATACATGCACACCTGCCCCTTACCAAGGTTTACACCCCTCTGTTTTCGATAGCGATAGACCTGTTCGTCAATAGGAGCATCATCTGCATCTGCCTGAGACGGGCCAGCTTGCGAAGAGTCAAGCTGCTTCAGCTTATTCAGAATTTTTTCAAACCCTGGGCTCATGGTGGTCGGTGGTGAATACACAGTATCATGTTTGTCTGTTGTTTGGACAAAGTTCCCACATTCCTGTGTTTGCCTGGGCCGATTCGGTGCATCACGAGACCACTCAATCGTGTGTTGGGCCACCAGCCATTGACCCGTTATCCATGGCGTCTGGATGGCGAAGCTCCAAGAAACAACACCCTTCTATCTATCTTGCTATACAGGTATGATGCGATCGGAGCGCTGCATCATCAGGCCCGTAGGCCGTGGCATAGCCGCCTGACAATTTCAAAGCCGGTCCACCTCCCACCGGCAACGAGCATGTGTCATAACTGCAGGCGAACCCAGAATGGGGTCCAACTGGCCCCCTCGCTTAGCGATGGCCTCTGTCTCGCGTGATAGGGGAACGCTCACTTGATTTACGATCGACCAGGAGAGCAATAATCATCGTCATTTCGGTCGAGTTAGCCTGTTTGATGACTTCATGCACCCTACCAGCAGGGTGGTGATCCTTACTCTTCTCCACTTGGCACCGGTTATGGAGCGGTTCTAGACCAGAGTCGCAGTGTGAGTGATTTCATGAATCCACGTTCGTTCTGCTTTCACCCCTCGGAAACTGTTCAATTGGCCACCGCCTGCCACCCCACGACAAAGACTCTGGCATCGACTCATCTCGTCCTCGTTTCCTTGTCCCTACGCAAAATAGACTGGGCTGAGGACTGGTGAACATCGTGTAACCTACCCGCGAGGCCAGCAAGTTTGGTAAAGTGTAGCAAAGAACGTGGTCAAATATTGGGGGTCTGCGCTTGTCAAGCGAGGGCATACTACTAGCTGAGTGGTCGCACTGCATGCGCCATGACCGTAAGCAGCGGCCATGCGGTCACCATGCGCCATCGGGAAACGCCTGCATATCAAACTCAACACAACTGGCACGCCTCAAGGCAGCCTGCCAACCAACCACAATATGCCGATTCAATCACTTTGCCACGCTCCATGGCAAACTCCCTGCGTGTTTACCTCAGCTGTTCCTTCAGACAAGCCTCACCCTCCGGGTATCTGGCCCCCGTCACTCGCTTTCGCTTATCGACAACACGGACTTTCCGGACAGATTAAAGACGTGATAATTGGTCCTACTGCCAAATGTTGTCATGTACTTGCATCAAGAGATCCCTCCAATCTTCTCTGCATCGCATTTTTGGTATGCGCACCTCCTAACATCCGGCACCAGGTCAGGGCACTCCCGCCACTTTTTTCTGGGGATCCCCTTACTTCAATTCATCGCTTTGGAACCTGTCTAGAACCTTGGAATGATATTCGTTGCAGAACCCTGAAATCTCCTTATCACGCGTATATAAGCAGTCGAACACCAACAACCAGGCTTTCTGTATTCTCCTTATAGAGGACTCTCTCCGACGGTATACGACCTCGCGTCCACGACCAACGAAACGAAAAATCATGACCTCCTACTTGCGCTACATCTTCGGCGGATACTCTCGTGATGGCTCTCCTTCCCGCGAGCAATCTTCAAAGTCTCACTGGCGCTCTCGTTCCCAACCAATGCCGAATTACATTTACACGACTCCCGGTGCAGCTTCTAGTGGACCTACCTCCCCACCACGCTTGAAGACCAAACGTAGCAATAGTTACTCTGCTCGCACCACAAATCCCTCGCCTTTGCGGTACAACGCCTTTGACTCGGGTGCACCCTCTGGCGAAGTGAGGTATAGGACGTCATCCAAGGTCGAACGGTCACCATTGTACAGGCGCGCAAGTTACAAGTCTTCTGAGCACCGTATGTGTTTGTACATATACTTATCCTCTGTTGACTGACGCTCCATGATCAAAGTCGCGCATTACGCTGTGCCACACACCCCTTCCGTAACACCATCAGTGTCGTTTGGGCCGTCATCTCGAACCAATTCGAGCTCATCGCTTCTTCCTGGATCCGCACCTCCTGGATCATCCGCTGGTAGCTCTTCCCACCATGTTCGATTTGAACGGCGTCCGTCGTTGAGACACTATCCAGCTTGGCAAGGTAGCGTGTCGTCGGCCACAGGATCTGTGCATTCTCGTACGTCATACCATACCCACTTGGATTCGCCTGCTTCGACTGATCCACCCTCCAACACATCTTTCAGACGCAGGGAGCGCAGAGCACCACGCCTCGTACCACCCAACTTCGCTACACATGCATCCATTGTTCGCGTCGACACGGCTGCATAGTGCGCCTATTTCATACGATGTTACGTACACACCCTCCTCGCGTACCGTACTCGACCGGACAACACATACCGCCGTCCCTGCTCACACGCTCTCGCAACCTGCGACAGACCCGCCGACATCGATTTCTTCGCGTCTGGTCCTCCGCTCTGACAAGTTCCCATGGCCAGTCGTCGTCGGTCCATCTACCTCCTCACCGAGCGGTGCAGGGTTCCACGTCGGCGGCAGACCCAGTCGGTCATCGAATATTACCAACCTGGACCTACTCTACTCTCTCCATACGACACTCCTCACGCGGATTACTCCACAGGAATGGGAAGCACTCGGTCACGGTAGTCGTGCCCAGCGCAAGGTCACCCGCGCATACGAAAAGCGATGCACCAAGATGGGCGGCGGATGGGAAGGTGGCGTCCGTCGGCTAGACTGGTTGCATGGTAAAACCAAGTTAATCGGCATCGAGGTGGAAAAGCACGGTAACGGACACAGCACGGGCAAGTTCGTCTTTGGAAAAGCTTGAACTGAGAACATATACTCGCACACGCACACGCACACGCACACTTCACTTCTTTGATCGTTTTATGTTTTCCTCTTCTTTTTGGACCAACGAGTTTACCAAAAACGTGCAGCGCCCTGCGCATATGGATCGTCGGCGCTGTTCACAATGGATTATTATCGAGATTCACGAGTGTAAAATTAGCACTATAGGTCACTGCCAGTTTCTCACGTTTGTACTAGCCGCATTTATCTGTAACAATACGTACGGTTAGAGTCACCACATACACGCGGGATACATGTACGACATCACGCGGAAAGTTTGCCAAACCACATTTGTCGATGTACCGATAGAATGATGCCGCGACGGACATTGTACCCTACATACGCAACGACTCCACTAAGTAAAATGAATTATGGAAGCGAGACATACCTAGCTTAGTTCGGATGCCACGGGGTTTTTTTTTCTCAACCGTAATAATATCCTGCCCTTCGTGGAACATTCCAAATGACCGTGGTGCTAGTCACTGATTATCGTACTTTTCCAATCACTGGATTCAAAGATGTTAATGATAAAGGACCGTTGCAGGGCCAGCGGAGTGCTCTCAAGTGCCACTACATCAAGAAGTTGAGCCGTCGTCACAACCGAAGATATATTCCTTACTAACTTAGTGTAAAGCCCTCAATCTCGACATCGCCCTTGCTCCTCCTATCTCCAGGTCTCACCGATATGTATTGTATTCTCCATGTCTCGTTCATATATGTTGTTCATTTGTTTCGTCTCATTCATGTTTTGTTCATAAGTCTTGTGCCCTCAATCCCCCTTACTCATATATTGTCTTTGATTCACCCTGATCATGTCTCAGCCCTTGCTTCATAGTGTTAGTATTTCATTCTGTCTTGTTCGTGTTCCAGTCTACGCATTGTCCCTTCGATTCACCTTACTGGTATTTCATTCACGCATATTATCTCTTCCACACCCCTATTCCACTATTTGCATCCCTGTACAAGTATATATACACCTGTATGTAGTAGAGCATGTGTTGTGACTGCAAAGGAGTAACACTGCCTAATCTAGAACTCCATGGTCCTGTTGGGTGACTTGGCTTCTTCATATGGGGCTAAACCTATAATATTGGTGGAAAGAGTGCTGGACAGCAATAGGGGGAATGCGGATAAGAAGGGGGGATGATATCTCCTAGTGTACTATTGCAATGCTATAGTAGCAACTATACTCTTGCAACAGTGCTCTAACTTCCTCCTAATACTGGCACCTGTGTGACAGCATAATCGTGATCAGGTAATACTATACCCTTGGGTAATTGCATAGCTAACTGGAGGGAACTACCCTGAAGGCACTCTTGGCCTTGACCATTATGTTGGCTGCTAGATTATCTGATTAGTAGACTAATAAAGACTGGTTTGCATACTGCAAGTTCTGGGATAAGACTTGACTGGGATATGAGTTTGACTGGCTGGACTGGGAGAGGTAAGGGTTGGCTTTATCTCCAAGCAGCCTTACTCCCGGGCACCATTGCTGGCAGGCGGGCAAATAATCACCAACTACTTGTATGGCTTAACTTCACTAGGGCACCTATTGCTAGGCAGAGTAGGAGAGGTAACAAGTGAATTAGGCTGGGGGGACACCAGCCAACTCACAACCCCTTATATATGGTTACAGGAGGGTCTAGGGTATATGGACATTAATGGTAGCTATGCTAGGGTAGAGGGTAAGAGTCCATAAGGCAAGCCTTAAGTAAAAGGTAAGGCCTGTGGCAAGAAGGTCAGAAGCACACCACAAGGCTAGGAAATGGAATGGAAGATTGATCACAAAGTGTGAAAGATCAAGGGGAAGATCATGGCAGAGGTCCATCTAGGATCTTGCAGGGTCATGACTGATCAGATCAGGGATGGGAGGTGAAAAGGAGGCATGGTAGCCTGTAGGTATGATTGAGGGTTAGGGGTGATTGGTGAAGGTGTGAAAGAGTGAAGAGGGGATAAGATAAGATTGTGATCATGTGAAAGGAAGGTCGTGATGATGTGAAGGGACAGAGAGTGATTCCATGACCAGGGAGATAAAATAAGGTCATAAGGTTGTAAAGTCGTAGGATTGCAAGTACAATCCCAGTTTCACAATAGGGAGGTGAAAGCTGATGATGAGGGCGAGCTAGCCAGGATGAGTACAAGCATCTAAGAGACAAACTTGACCACTCACCAGATGATTTTCCAGCTCATGTTGGTGCCTTAAACAACTTGAAAGGTTTACTGGCCAACTTTTCACACCTCTTCTTATGCTGTTGACATAACTCACATGACTGCTGGGGTTTCCCTCAATAAGGGATGTTGATTCTCACACACTGGCCACAGGGGGGATCATGAAACATGATGTTGTCACCAGCTTCCACCACTTCTTCAGCCAGTTTAGCCACACTAGATCGAGTACGCTTACTGCTCACATCAGAGCTGCTGTGTTGAAACACACTAACCACTCACCTTTCACTTGGGATGTGAATGCTCGATTATAACCTTCATGGCATGCTTAGGCCTGCCCATGGGTCCAGAAACAGCATCCATAGACAAAGAGGCCCGAAGGGCAGCCTGCACCTCCTTCTCCACACATTGGGCATCATGATCCTGCCATAAGTCATACCATCCCCCACCCTCACCTAGCTGTGCCATTGCACCCTCAGCAATCCAGGTTGGCAGCCCAGCCTCCCTTGCATCCATTTGCACAGCACTCAACATTTCCTAGGGACATCAGAGAGGTCCAAGATGTAGAACGCATAGCCGGATATACCAAATGCACAATTCACTTCTTCATCCACATCTCCTGATCCTTCAATAACTCGTCCTTGTCATTGGGTACTGTCTTCACTTGGGCCATAATGTTTTTGAAGGTGCAATCATACTTCGCTTGCAAGACGACCTTTGGGTTGGGACCAGAAAGCATAGACTCATTGTTGTGGATGATTTCTGTAAGAAATTCAGACATGGTAGGGGAGCCAGCAAGGTTGAATAGTGGTGGATGAAAAGAATTGGATGAAGAGGTAGTGGAGAGATGACTGCATTGTTTTCACACCCAACATGCTTACATAAGCATGGCGCACCAACTGAGGACAGTCAGTATTCAAGTCACCTGCAGATGTAAGGAACTGACATTCCCTATAGTGGCAGAGACCTACTCTTCCACCTATGTACACAAGCCAACTCAACCCTATTCATCCCCCTTGCTGCCATGCATCCAGCACATGTCTGGGTCTCTACAACATGTCCATGTCTCCATAGTCCATGTCCCCAATGCATCCGATGTCTAGCAAACCCTTCGGTGAGTGACCCACTTTATCTTTTTCAAACTCTCTATTATACTGGATATACTGTGGACATCATTGAATACACCCAGACCTATTATACTTATCATATCGGACACTTCGTACACTTTCTACACATCCCTTTTGTTTCTTTTCACTCTATTTGTCTTGGACAAACTGTATTTACCTATACATCGATTCTACAATACTTACATAAGTCCCGGGTGTGCCCAGACTATAAACAGGTGTACATAAACTCAATATACAGTTTTCTTTCTGCCAAAGTCATGAACAAGTCAGATCTGTGCCCAGTACCACCATTTTCAAGTTTCTAGCATCGCTCTATACATCCAGACACTCAGTTTGCATTGTATTATCAACCAGTCACTTCACACTTGCATCCACTGCCTATAGAGATTAGGAGTAGATGTCTAGTAACCACCTATTCAAGGAGATAGTAAGTCCAGACATTTACCTTTCTTTCTCTACTCTTCTTGAATCTCTTTGGGATGAGCCAATCATTCTTTCACCCCTACTACTAACTCTTCTTGTACACACCAAGGAGATTATTTGTTTTACA
>JBBPKD010000816.1:0-14237 GCA_038089075.1 Singerocomus inundabilis
CGTCCACTGGAGTCTCACACAGAGAAATGTGTGTTTATAGGCTATCCTAAGGGCTACAAGGGCTGGAAGTTCTTCAATCCCACCTCAAAGCGCACAATCATCTCAAAAAGGGCTGATTTCGATGAGAGGTACTTTCCACTATCTAAACAACCCACCACTGCATCCCCTATTGCTCCCAAGGAGCCCGACACCACCCTATCACCTCCTATGCCTCCAGAACAGACTGAGCACTACTCCTGGCCCATATCAGACTTGGAAAGTGAATCTGAGTACCCTCTGGATCAGGAGGGAGATATTGAGCCTGTAGCTGCTCCAGAAGCTCCTCCTAATGGTAATATTGCACCATTAGATGCTGATCCACCTTAGAGAGCAGCCTCACCTGTGGGAATTGGTGCTAGATTGCCCAGACACACTAGGAACAAGCTTAGAGAGTGGTGGAGGCTTTCTCCTATGCAGATTATTAATTCAAGTGATTCTAAGAGCAGTGACAATGAATTGGCCATGTCAAGTGCCATTTCCACTGAATCAGCTACTTTTGCTGAAGCTATGTGACACCCTAATGCAGACAAGTGATACCAAGCTGCTTTGGAGGAGCTGGGAGCACATCAGAGCAATGGGACCTGGAAACTCGTCCCCAAACCGCCTGAACAGCAAGTTATTGGCTCAAAGTGGGTATTTAAGCTGAAGTGCAATGCTAATGGCTCCATAGACTGCTATAAAGCGCAATTGGTGGCCAAAGGCTACAATTAGCACCCTGGATTCAATTATATCGAGATCTTTGCCCCCACAGTGCGCCTCTCCTCCATTCAAGTTATACTTGCTTTAGCAGCTATCCATGACCTCCACCTACACTCTATTGACATCTCCCATATGTATCTTAATGGTGACATGGACTGTGAAGTCTATATGATGCAACCAGAGAGCTTTATGGAAGGTGACAATGTCTGCTTGCTTCAGAAGGTGATTTATGGCAGCAAACAGGGTGGAAACCACTGGAATAAAAAAATGCGCACTGTTTTAGCCTCTCTAGACTTCAAACAGATATATTCTGATGCTAGCATCTTCATCTATGCCAAGGGAGATACCAGAGTCATTCTGCCTGTGTTTGTGGATGATATGACATTTGCTTCAGCCTCCACTGAAGCCATTAATTCCCTTATTGCACAACTAAGCCAGCACTTCAAAATCCATGACCTAGGCCCTACTACTCAACTTCTAGGCATCAAAATAGACCAAAATCACTCAAAGCACTCCCTTTCCATCTCTTAACAGCACTATTGCCTGGATATACTCGAAAGATTCAGTATGGCAGACTGTAAGTGATGTGAATGCAAAAGAGCAACATAAAAGAACTAAAACTGAAATGATAATAGTGTACTGATGATGATTTTGAGTTCTTGTCAGGGGATTTTAATTACTGCTGCAGGGCTTTGATACTGGCTGGACTGGTGATGGAAGATGTAGAGGATAACCTTGTATGGACTCACTCCTTTGCAGGCAAATATCCAAGTAGATTAGGCTGAGGGACAACAGCCAAAACACAGTCCCTTATATATTACGAGTACATGCACATGAACCAAGCAGTGTGTGTGAATAGAAGTATATGGAAATTAAAGAGAAGGCTTCCATTAAATGGAAAAGAAGAAAGGAAGCCAACGGAAATGAAAAGAAGCATGACATGCCTGATGTACATGGCAAGAAGCACAACACATGCTAAATGCATGGTATGGCAGAATGAAAGAGAATCATAACCTTGAATATGCAGGTGACATGTGAAGATGTGAAATAAGTAAAAAGGTGAAAATATCACGTGACCTTGTGAA
Organism: Singerocomus inundabilis; assembly: GCA_038089075.1. Lineage (NCBI taxonomy): Eukaryota > Fungi > Basidiomycota > Agaricomycetes > Boletales > Boletaceae > Singerocomus > Singerocomus inundabilis. Next base: position 1,824 of record JBBPKD010000816.1, read on the forward strand.
GATGTGAAGGTGTAAAATGATCACGTGATCTGGAAGATAAGATAAGATAAGAAAAAGGAAGAGAATCATACAAGTATCTGAACAGATTCACAACACTTCCCCTCTCTCAATGCTTAGCTTCCAGATGAGCAAGTGAGATTTTCATATGGCTTAAAAAGATTAGAGAACGTGATATCTGTAATATATAAAGGTTGAGAAGCTAAAGAATTTCGTTTGTGGAATAAAGCGACTGCTTTCAAAGCATTGGCAAGATGTGAAGCTGGTTTCCAAGTTCGATCAGAGTTGAACCAGCCTTTTCAATGAATAAGATAATGCAGCTTTCCCTGTTGTAGCTTTGATTCCATAATAAAATCAACTTCGTATTTTTCATCACCTTTTTTCATAACCACAATAGTGTCTGATTGGACCAGAACTTGTCCTTTTATTGATTTGGAAAAAGGTTTGATGCGAGAAATGTTCACTATTGAGTAAATATGTATCCTTGATGGTAAAGAAAGTTCCACTGCTCCAGACATTGTTCTCTTAATAGTATAAGGACCTATCCATTATTATGTAAGCTTTTTTGATAGGTAAGGCAAGACCAAGTGCTCAGTAGATAGCCAGACTTGCTGACCTACTTTAGGGGAAAAAATAACCAGGTGTTATGAAATGGGAATTGTACTTGCAATTTCCATGACTATCTTTTTCCCTAATCACGTGACATTTCCATCCCTTCACACATCATGCCTTTACTTCATCACATGATCACATTTTATCACCTCTTCACACTTTCATGAATCACACTGATCATCAATCTCTCCCCAATCATCACCTACAGGCCATTATGTCTTCTTCATATATGATCACTTTCCCTGATCAGTATGACTCCTATCATAACCCTGCAGGATCATTGATTGATCTCTGCCACGATCACTCTTCCTGATTTTTCACATATTGTGATCAATCTTCCATTCTATCTTTCTTGCCTTGCTGCTCACTTCTGACCTTTTCACAGCTTGGCCTTACCTTTACATTGAGGCCAGCCTTACCACTACCTCATGGACTCTTACCCTTACCCTACATAGCCATCATTAATTACTGTATACCCTAGACAACCACAGCTTGGTCTATGCACTATCATGTACTGTATATAAGAGGTTGTGAGTTGGCTGGTGTCCCCCCAGCCTAATCCACTTGTTAATCTCCTACCCTGCCTGCAAAGGTGGCCTAGTGAGTGCTCTGACTTGTAACCAGTTGACTATTTGCCTACCCACCAGTAATGGTGCCTAGGAGTGAGGTCCCTGGAGATGAAGCCAACCCCACTACTCTACCCAGTCCAGCCAGCCAGCTTGTATCCCAGTGAAGATCTCCAGTTACAAGACTTCCAATACACACCACATTCGTTGTATCGTTACTAACTTATTCCAGAGAGCCCTGGACGAGCCAGAGGCATAGTGTCTTAAGGGTGGTACTCTCCAGATAACCACATGATTACCCAAGGGCTCTGCTAGCCCAAACACAATTATGCTTGCAGATAGCTGCATGTATTAGAAGGAAGCCAGAACCTAGTTGCAAGAGTACTATGGTCATTATATCGTTGCAAGAGTACGATAGGAGTTCAAGAGGAGATGCCAGTTTTGCCGTCAACTCTATCATCATATTCGTATCCCCAATCCCTGCTGTTCAGTGCTCTATCTCCCAACATTATGGTTATAGCCCTGTAATATCGATGCCAGGTCACCTGACAGGACCACGGAGTTAGGTTTGGCAGTGTAGCTCCCTTGCGTCCACAACACCAGGGCATGAGGTTTATTCAACATTTTTTGTTTGGTTTCTGACAAAGTGTGTTGAATCTCTTCATGCGCTTTCATATATAAAATGCCAAAGAGTACTTCAGAAGTTTTAAAACCAAGATGAGGGAAATAATTACATATCATTTGAAAGGGAGTGTTGCCAGTTGCTCATGACAAAGAGTTGTTATGATGGAATTGGGCTAACTTAACCCACTCTACCCAATCATTTTGCCTTTTAGCAACAAAGCTTCGCAAATATGCAATCAACTCCTGGTTGATTCATTTTATTTGACTATCTGTCTGCAAATGGTATGTCATAGAAATTTTCTGATCAATAAAAAGTGACTTGCAGAGTTTCCTAGTGAACTCAGAAATAAATTGTATTCCCCTATCGGAAACAATAAAGCTTGGTAAGCCATGTTGACACCAGACATGGTCCCTAAATAAATGCATCAATTGGAAAGAAGATATCATTTTGCTGCATAGCACAAAGATGACTTCTTTAGAGAAACAGTCTATGATAACACAAATAGAGTCAATAGATGAAATAGAAGGAAAGCCAGAAACAAAATCAATAGAAATATCCTTCCAAAGGTGGGTGGCTGTGGAAAGTGGAAGGGGTGTAACGCCAGAAAGATATTGTCTTCCCCTTGTGCTTGCACAAGTTTGACAGCCTTTAATATAAGCTTTAAGGTCTTTTGTGATACCAGGCCAATTGAAGTATCTAGAAAAAAGATGAAGAGTACATGCTTGACCTAAATGATCTGCCAATAGAGAGTTATGACAGAGAGACAAGCATTCAGTGCATAAGAAAGTTGGGATATATATACAACCCACTTTTTTGAAGACATCTGATTCCCCATTGTATTCAAACTGATGTGGGATATCATCAGTCATAGATAAAGTATGTTCTTTTACTTTTTGATAGAAAGAGGAAGAAATAGAGATATTATGAGCAAAAGAAGATGGTGGAAGCATGGTGATGTTTGTATTTATTTTTTCTGTGGCATTGCCATAGTTAGGACACCTAGACAAAGCATCAGCTTTACTGTTTTGAGATTTAGATTTATAATGAATCTGGAAGTTATATTCCAATAAAATGGCATACCATCTTGCTTGGCATTGTGAAAGATCTTGCAGTTTTTTTCAGAACTCCAGGTTCTTATGGTCAGTCCAAATCTCAAAATAAGATAAACCTAAAAGATAATGACACCATTCTTGTAGTGCTCTAATAATAGCCAACAGTTCTTTATCATAAATTAAATAATTGCGCTCTTCTTTAAAAAAAGAATGGGAATAAAAAGTGCAAGGTCTTTAGAGACCATCTTTGCATTGTTGCAAGAGTACTGCACCAGTAGCGAGATTAGATGCATCTGCTTCTAACCTCATAGAAAGAGTGGGGTCGGGAAACATAAAAAGTGGTGCAGAGGTAAAGCATGCTTTAAGCTTATCAAAAGCTTGTTGTTGATTTTCTTCCCAAATGAATGGTTGATCTTTCTTTGTTAATATTGTTAGTGGTTTGGAAATATTGGCAAAGTCTTGAATAAAATGCCGATAATAATTACAGAGTCCAAGAAATGATTGTACTTCTTTGATTTTCTTGGGCATGGACCATTTCAGAATTGCATCCACTTTCCCTTTTTGCATCTCAATGTCTTCTTTGGAGACTACCATTCCTAGGAAATCAACTTTATCCTAAGAGAAATGACATTTGGATGGTTTGGCAAATAAGTCGTTTTCTCTAAGACATAAAAGAACTTCCTGAACAATTTGCTCGTGCTCAGCACATGTTTTTCCTTTGGTAAAAATGTTCATGTTATCCAGGTAAATTAGGACATAGATCCACATATCTCCATATATGTCGTTTATCATTTGCTAAAACGTGGCTGGGGAATTGGTCATGCCAAAATACATAACCAGTGGTTCGTAAGCCTCTTCTAGAGTAATGAACGCTTCTTTCCATTCATTGTCTTCTTTGATGCAGACATTATTATATCCCCATCATAGATTGAGTGTGGTGAACATATCAGCTCCCTTAAGGTAATCAATGAGAGTTAAAATGAGTGGAAGGGGGTAAGTGTTTTTCATGGTTCCTTCATTTAGATAACAATAGTCCATGACCATATGCTTCTTTCCATCTTTTTTAGGAATAAAAAAGACGGAGGCGGTTTAAGGAGATTTAAAAGGATAAATATATTCTTTCTTCAATTCTTTTAATAAGAAAGTGTGAACTTCTTCTTGTTCTTTATCTGAGAAAGAAATTATCTGATCTTTCTTTGGTATGAAGTCTTCTTTTAGATCTATGGCATGATCCCATGGTTTTCATTCAGGCATCCTTTCGGATTTTGACTTGGAAAATATGTCAAGAAAATCATAGTAGGCTTCAGATACCGCTTTCTTTAGTTCTTTTTCTTCATTGGTGGAGATTGTTCAAAGGGAAACTATAGACTCTTCAAGGCAGTGATTTGTACATTGTGAAAATGACATTGTTTTCTCAACCCAATTAATATTAGAGTTATGTTGTTGTAACCAGTTATAACCAATGATGATATTATAAGTGCCTAAAGTAGAGACAAACACATCTAGGACTTTGATGTGATTGTTGAGGGAGATGTTAAGGGTTACATAATGCATTAGGGTTCCTTGAAGATTTGGTGATCCATCCGCATTTATAGCTTTTAGAGATTTTGATAAAGAAATTCTCCATAAATTGTACCTATCAATGATCTCGTGATCAATAAAGGTGTTAACTGCACCTGAGTCTAATAGAGCTTTTAAAGATACCTCTTCTACTAGACCATTGACAGTTACTTTGATAGTACATGGGATGTTAAACTCTCCATGATGAGCAAGGGTTTTATTTTCTATAGGGGTTTTATAATTTAAAGATGCATTGTGGACTGACCTTGTAAAGGAATTAAGCACACTATATTTATTATCCAGTGCCAAGCTCATAAGAGACCCCTTTATGGATATTTCAAAAGTGCATTTTATTGCATCATCAAGTCCATTTAAGGTATTAGTACAAGAAGACAACAAGGCTATCTGATTTATAGATACATTATCTGTGACAAAAGTAGAAATATTAATGTTTTTTCTTTTATGAGGAGGAATATAAGCAGAAAGAGAGTTAGTCCTTAGACCTCAATCACCCCTATCAATCTTGATCTGATTTAATTTAAAAATACAGAGGTGTTAGCTTTTATTTCGGCTTGAATCTTATCTTACTAGAAAGCTTTGGCTTCTTTGGATATATATCTGACTTGTTGATTTGTAGCTTGTGCAGCTACATTAATGAAGTTGTGCATATTGTAAACTTGGGCAGAATGCCAGTCTTGCACATTTGGCTGGTTTGAAAACTCTATTCCTATCATTCTATTGTCTATAAGAGGGATTGGAGCTGAGTATTCATAGGTCAGAGGTACCCATTCTCCCCAAAAGTCCATGTATCCTTGTTGACGTATGGTACGTCATTAAGGTTGATCACAATTTCACAAGATATGACCTATCTTGCTATAATTGTAACAAGTCATTTTACTGTGATCAGGATGAGTTGCATTAAATGCATTGTTAGGTCTATATTGATTGTTGGATCTGGGTGGTCTCATTTGTTGAGCACTTAAATCCATTGGTGTGCCTTGCTCAGGTTGTGTTCCAACAGCTATGAAGTGAGAGAGAGGAGGGTGAGATGGTGGTGTGTATCGTGGCTGATACTAACTTTGTGGAGGAGAACGAAGCATGCCACCACATTCTTCTCATTCTTTTTCAAAGGCTACTCCAACTTCTTGTACTAGTTCTTTAAATTTGGTATATGTAGCTGAAGTATTTTTGAGATTGACTTGGTGATAGATTGGTCAATCTACCATGTGTTTCATAATTGATAACACGTAGTTGTCTGAAATTTCAGCTTTTTTAACCATAAGGTGAAACTAGCTGACCCATTTGAATGTGTTCCACTTTTGTTGCGAATACTGTTCTAATCTGTGTAAAGCTTTATATGCAAGGGTATCGATCTGGAAATGTTTTAGGAATCGTTTCTTTAAATCTAAAAACATAGGCCAGGCATTATCGCCTCTTGTTGTTTCTGCAATTTCTCTTTGATCTTTATCTTTTTGCAGTAGAATTTCCTGTTCCATAAACTCTTCTAGCTGAGTTCTGGCAAACGTTGTAGCAAAACCTTTGAGTTGTGAGAGTATGGCCACGACATATAGTTTATCTGAAGCCCAATTTTGGGAAGATTTCCAAAGCTTCACTTTCGTCATCCAAAAACGAAATGTTGATTTTTTATCATCCCATTTCTCGGGATCAGCAATTTTCTTAGAAACGTCTTTGGATTGGCCAGATTCATTGATCTGTGACATAATTTGTGCCATTTGTTGGAGGATATCCACAAGCTATTGTTGCAAGGCAGACATGTTGATATCTTGGTCAGAGGGAAAATCTAAAAGAGATTCTGCAGGAGGAAGGTCTTGGTAATAAGACTAATCTAAAGGTTGCTCTGTTGAGTCAGAGTTTTCATCGTTGTACCCTTGACTGGGCTCTCAAAAATCCCTGTAATAAGATGTGATGAAAAAAGTAGAATTTCAAAATCTTCTAAGTGTATCCTTCAATACTTACTCAACTTGAGGTATAGTACATGATCGAAGACAAATGGTTTTATGAGTGGGATAATGTTTCTTGTGTTTAAGTAATTCGAGTCGTTGATGATGAAGCTTCTTCTTTTCTTTGAGCTCTTTTATCTTTGCTTGCACTTTCTTTAATGCTAAGATAGTGTCAACTATGTACTCATATTCACATTCCATAAAAAAGGTATAAGCGTGCTGGGGAAATCTGGTGGTGATACACCAATGGTTCCATGCTCCTATGTCTTCTGGTTCATTGTAGAGGAGGTTGCATATATCAGTGTACACAGAGATAGGAATAGATTCAAGATGAGCTAAGTAATGCTCAACTTGAGCAGCAGGGTCAGATAGAGACACGGGGTGAACTAGACATTCTGGGATTTCTCTGTCTTCAAGGGAAGAAGTAGCTTGTCCACTGACAGAAGATGGAAAAAGATGCTGGAGAAGATTCTCGACAGTCCACTCCTGAGAAGCTTGTGCTGAGTGGTTGTTGAGGTCGACAGAAAATGCTTTGTCTTGAATGAAGAGTGCTAGAGCAAAGGGCTCGATAGCTGGCTGGATCACAATCTTCGAAGGGAGACTGGAATAACTGGAGAGGGTGCTAGGGGGAGCAGATACTGGGCAAAGCCAGGCAGTGTAAGTTTAGCCTAATCTAAGTGATATGAATGCAAAAGAGCAACACTGAAAGAACTAAAACTAGAATGATAATAGCATACTGATGATGACTTTGAGTTCTTATCAGGGGATTTTAATCACCACTGCAGGGCTTTGATACTGGCTGGACTGGTGATGGAAGATGTAGAGGGTAACCTTGTATGGACTCACTCCTTTGCAGATAAATATCCAAGTAGATTAGACTAAGAGACAATAGCCAAAACACAGTCCCTTATATACTACAAGTATATGCACATGGATCAAGCAGTGTGTGTGAATAGAAGTACACGGAAATTAAAGAAAAGGCTTCCATCAAATGAAAAAGAAGAAAGAAAGTGTTGTGAATCTATGAATATTATGACTTTTTCTTTTCCCTGATCATGTGACCCTTCTGTCCCTTCACATCATCATGCCATCCCCTGTTATGTCCTCACATCTTCACTCTCTTCACTCTTTCATGACATCACACCAATCACCCCTAACCCTTGATCATCACCTACAGGCTTCCATGCCTTCTACATCTCCACCTTACCCTTCGATCGGTACGATCAACCTTCATGACCCTATAGGATCCTAGATGGATCTCTGCCACAATTACTTCCTTGATCTTTCACACTTTGTGATCAATCTTCCATTCTTCCTTCTAGCCTTGTGGTATGCTTCTGATCTTCTAACCACAGGCCTTACCTTTACATCAAGGCTTGCCTAGTTGCAATCTCATGGACTTTCCCCTATACCCTACATAGCCTACATTAATATCTGTATACCCTAGACCCTCCATATAACGTATATAAGGGGTTGTGAGTTGGCTGGTGTCCCCCCAGCCTAATCCACTTATTACCTCTTCTACCCTGCCTATCAAGGTGGCCTAGTGAAGTACCCTACAAGTAGAAGATGACTATTCACCTACCCGCCAGCAATGGTGCCTAGGAGTGAGGTTGTCCAGAGATAAAGCCAACCTCCCCTCCCCAGTCCAGCCAGCCAGTTCAAACTCACATCCCAGTCAAGACATCTCCCAGTCATTGCCAGTGCATAACACATTCATTAGTGTTTACTAAATTATTCCAGAAGCCTTTGTGGCTTGGCGGCATCACACCGTATAGGGTGATTCCCTCCAGATAATCATGCAATTACCCAAGAGCCCCTTTGGCTCAATCACGATTATGCTGTCACATAGGTGCCAGTATTAGGATGGTAACAGAGCATGGTTGCAAGAGTACCGTTGCTACTATAGCGTTGCAATAGTACACTAGGAGATCTCATTCTAGTGGGCCCCCCCATCATCAGTCCCCCCTTCTATCTGCATTCCCCCTTCAGCTGTCCAGCATTCCTCTATCTGACATTATAGGTTCCGCCCCATATGTTGATGCCAAGTCGCCCGACAGGACCACAGAGTCATAGGTTAGGCAGTGTCTGCTCCTTTGCAGTTGCAACACCATGTAGGCTTCTGGAATAAATTAGTAAACACTAACAAATGTGTTATACACTGGCAATGACTGGGACTTGTCTTGTTTGGGATGTGAGCTTGAATTGGACTGGCTGAACTGGGGAGGTAGAGGTTGGCTTTATCTCTAGATAACCTCACTCCTAGGCACCATTGCTGGTGGGTAGGCGAATAGTTATCAACTACTTGTATGGCTTAACATCACTAGGCCACTAGTGAGGGCAGGGTAGGAGAGGTAACAAGTGGATTAGGCTGGGGGGACACCAGCCATCTTATAACCCCTTATATATGATACAAGATAGAGCACAGATCAAGCTGTGGTGGTTCTAGGGTATTCGGTAATTATTATAGGCTATGTAGAATAGAGGGTAAAGTTGTTGTGAACTTACAAATTATCATAACTATACTTTTTCCCTGATCACGTGACCCTTCTGTTCCTTCACATCATCACTCCATCCCCTGTCACATTTTCACATCTTCACTCTCTTCACCATTTCACGATATCACCGATCACTCCTAACTCTCGATCATCACCTACAGACATCCTCACCTTCTTCACTACTGCCTTTCCCTTTGATTGGTACAATCACCCCTCATGACCCTGCAAGATCCTAGATGGATCTCTGCCATGATCCCACCCCTGATCTTTCACACTTTGTGATCAATCTTCCATTCTTCATTTTAGCCTTGTGATATGCTTTTGATCTTCTAACCACAGGCCTTACCTTTACATCAAGGTTAGCCTTATCGCTACCTCATAGACTCTTACCCTTACCCTAGTATAGCCTTCCTTAATTACCGTATACCCTAGACAATCACAGCTTGGTCTGTGCACTATCATGTACCGTATATAAGGGGTTATGAGATGGCTGGTGTCCTCCCAGCCTAATCCACTTGTTACCTCTCCTACCCTGCCTAGCAATAGGTGGCCTAGTGAAGTTAAGTGCAAGTAGTCACTGACTATTCGCCTGCCTGCCAGAAATGGTGCCCAGGAGTGAGGTTAGCTGGAGATAAAGCCAACCCTCTGTTGTGACTGCAAAGAAGCTACACTGCCTCAACTATCTCCGTGGTCCTGTCAGGCGACCTGGCATCGTTCTACGGGGCTTGAACCTAGGAGAGGAGACTTTCACATATGGCTATATCCAGGTTGCCACTCTTGTAAGCTGTTCTGGGTGCCACCCGTATCAAGGGTGCCACTTCTAGTGCTACCACATGATCTTCTACGGCTCATAGGCTCGTAGGCTGGCTGGAATAATATAAGACACAACGGTAGTGAGAACCTAACTGTGTCGCTGGTATAACATTGTCTTGACTAGTGTATCAGTCTTGAGTCACATAGGTTATCTTGTATATTGATCTGGATGACTAGGCCATACGATGGCATAGTCCTGGAACTGGTTAAATAATGGTTAAACGAATGTAGTGCGTACTGCAAGTCTTGGGAGTATAACTTGACACAGTGTACGAGTTTGCTGGCTGGACTGGAGGATGGATGGGAGGTTGGCTTTATCTCCAGACAACCTCACTCCTGGGCACCATTGCTGGCAGGCGGGTGAATAGTCATCGTCTACTTGCGCTTAACTTCACTAGGCCACCTATTGCTAGGCAGGGTAGGAGAGGTAACAAGTGGATTAGGCTGGGGGAATACCAGCCAACTCACAACCCCTTATATATGGTACAAAGGATGGGTCTAGGGTATATGGATATTAATGTATGCTATGCTAGGGTAGGGGGTAGTGTCCATGAGGTTGCAGCTAGGCAAGCCTCGAGTAAAAGGTAAGGCCTGTGGTTAGAAGATTAGAAGCGTACCACAAGGCTAGAATGAAGGAATGGAAGATCGATCACAAAGTGTGAAAGATCAGGAAGGGGATTGTGGCAGAGATCCATCTAGGATCTTGCAGGGTTGTGACTGATCAGATCAGGGAATGGAGGTGAGGAGAAGGTGTGATAGCCTGCAGGTATGATCAAGGGTTAGGGGTGATCAGTGATGTTGTGAAAAGGTGAAGAGGGTGAAGGTGTGAAGATGTGACAGGGAATGGAGTGATGATGTGAAGGGTTGGAATGGTCACATGATCAGGGAAAAAGAATAATCATGGGATTCTAAGATAAAATCCCATATCATAACACCCTCCCCCTTTTCAGTTCAGCCAGCCAGATCCAACTCGTATCCTGTGTCAAGACTTATCCCAGATCTTGCAGTATGCAATCCAGTCCTTTGTGGTTTACTAATTTATTTCAGAAGCCTTGGTGGCTTGGCAGCATCACACTGTACAGGGTAGTTCCCTCCAGATAACTATGCGATCACTCAAGAGCCCTTCTGGCTCGACAACAATTATGCTTGCAGATAGCTGCAAGTATTAGGATGAAGACAGAGCACTGTTGCAAGAGTACAGTTGCTACTATAGCATTGCAATAGTATGCTAGGAGATCTCGTTGTAGTGGGCCCCCTTCATCGTCTGCCCCCTCTTTTATCCGCATTCCCTCATCTCTGCTGTTCAAGCATCCTTCTACCCAACACTATAGGTTCAGCCCCATATGAAGGTACCGAGTCACCCGACAGGACCATGGAGTCATAGGTTAGGCAGTGTCTGCTCCTTTGCAGTCGCAATAGAGTGATTGTACCAATCAAAGGGTAAGGTGGAGATGAAGAAGGCAAGGATGCCTGTAGGTAATGATTGTGAAGAGGTGATCAGTGTGATGTCATGAAGAGTGTGAAGAGAGTGAAGGTGTGAATGTGTGACAGGATGAAGGTGTGATGATGTGAAGGGTTGAAGTGGTCATGTGATCAGGGAAAAAATGATCATAGGAATCACAAGTACAATTCCCATATCATAACACAATTGCCTAATGAATGAAGTGGTCCTTGTTGAATCAATCTTGATGTGAACTGCAAAGGAGCAGCACTAAAGACAAAAACTGGAACGATATTCACGTACTGATGAAGTTATGATCTTGGCAGGGGGTTACTTTGTACTACCACTGCAGGGCTTGCTGGACTGGAAGTATAGAGAGTAGAGGGTAATTTCTAGAGGTCTCACTCCTTTGCAGGCAATTAACCAAGTAGATTAGGCTGAGGGACGACAGCCAAAACACAGTCCCTTATATACTACTGATACATGTGCACGGATTAAGCAGTGCATGAGAATAGAAGTACATGGAGATTAAAAGAAGGCTTCTATTGTTGTGAACTTACCAAATATCATGACTTTCCTTTTTCCCTGATCATGTGACCCTATTGTCCCTTCACATCATCACACCATTTCCTATCATGTCTTTACATCTTCACTCTCTTCACATCCTTACGACATCACACCGATCACCCCTAACCCTCGATCATCACCTACAGGCTACAACACCTTCTACATCTTCGCCTTTACCCTTCGATCAGTACAATCACCACTAATGACCCTGCAAGATCCTAGATGGATCTCTGCCATGATCCCCTTCCTGATCTTTCACATCTTGTGATTGATCATCCATTTCATATTCTACCATGAGGTACACTTCTGACCTTTCTAACCTCATGGCTTACCTTGTGTTTCCTTTGAGGCCAGCCTTACTGCTGCCTCACGGACTATTACTATACAACCCTCTACCCATTAATTACCGTATACCCTAAACAATGTCACAGCTTGGTCTGTGCATCCTCCTATACCGTATATAAGGGGTTATGAGTTGGCTGGTGTCCCCCCAGCCTAATCCACTTGTTACCTCTTCTACCCTATCTAGCAATAGGTGGCCTAGTGAAGTTAAGCACAAGTAGTCGCTAACTATTTGCCTGCCCACCAGCAATGGTGCCCAGGAGTGAGGTTAGCTGGAGATAAAGCCAACCTCCACCTCCCCCAGTCCAGCCAGCCAGTTCCAACTTGTATCCCAGGTCAAGACATATCCCAGTCATGCCAGTATGTAACACATTCGTTAG
>JBBPKD010000817.1:0-14237 GCA_038089075.1 Singerocomus inundabilis
AGTGACCAGGGACTCAAAGGGGCGAAGAGAGAAGCAAGCAACTGCTATTGCGAGCTCTAGACAAGAGATACAATGTGTAGGAATACACAAGGGAGCCTATGTTCAAAGGTGACTTGGACAACAAGTCACATAGATAAAGGTAGGACAAAGCTAGAGTAATGCTAGCTAAGGGCTCTGGTATATATACATATGGCTACAGTGCACAGGCCATACTATAGGGCCAGTGTGAGAGATATGGGCAGAGGGGTTACTAGATATACATGTGAAGGGTTCAATGGGGTGCTGTCACAAACAGGGTATGAAGGAGATGGTGGAAGTGCCATTGACTGAGTTAAGTAAATATCAAATGAACAAGACAATGAGGCAAAGGTGACTCATTAGGGTATGGAAGTGAAGAGCAGAAGAAGGAAGAAGCCCTGATAGTATTAACAGGGTTCACTGGACAGGTGACAAGGGATAACTCGAGGGGGACCTAGAGGTGAGACTAGGAGATGCAAGACACAAGACACGTGATAGGCATGTGATGAGAGGTCAAGTTGGTCTTTGTGAGCATCTGGAGGACAAGGCACGTTAGGGGCACATAACAAGGAAGTCTTGCAAGGTGCACAAATGAAGTGCAAGGTTGTAGGCAGGGATCTAGCGGGGAATGCTAGAAGAACGAGGACTATGCAGTTAGAGATGCATAGAGTGAGTCAAAGGGAAGTCACTGAGGTACTGGACAGGAAGGAGAGGTTGTTATGAAACGGGAATTGTACTCGCAATTTCCATGACTTCCTTTTTCCCTGATCATATGACTCTTCTGACCCTTCATACATTACGCCATCACCTTGTCACATGATCACATCCCTTCAACTCTTCACACCTTCATGACATCACTGATCACTCCTATCTCTCGATCATCACATACAGGCTACCATGCCTTCCTCATATCTGCCATCCCTGATTGATCGGTCATGACCCTGCAGGATCATTGATCGATCTCTGCCATGATTACTCCCTCGATCTTTTACATCTTGTGATTGATCTTCCATTCCTCCCTTCTACCATGAGGTACGCTTCTAACCTTCTTAATCTCATGGCTTACATTGTGTTTGCATTGAGGCCAGCTTCACTGCTGCCTTATAGACTCTTACCCTTTACCCTAAGTACTTAATACAGTAATACTGTATACTCTAGACAATGTCACAGCTTGGTCTGTGCACTATCATGTAATGTATATAAGGGGTTGTGAGTTGGCTGGTGTCCCCCTAGCCTAATCCACTTGTTACCTCTCCTACCCTGCCTTAGTTGGTGGCCTAGTGAAGTATCCTACAAGTAGATGTTGACTATTCGCCTGCCTGCCAGCAATGATGCCCAGGAGTGAGGTTAACTGGAGATAAAGCCAACCTCCACTCTTCCAGTCCAGCCAGCCAGATCAAATTTGTATCCCAGGTCAAGACACCTCCCAGTCATTGCCAGTACATAACACATTCATTTGTGTTTACTAAAACCATAATCCAGTAGCCAATGTAATGGTCAAGGCTGAGAGCACCTTCAGGGTAGTTCCCTCCAGTTCACTATGTGATCACCCAAGTACCTACTTGGTATGCACATGATTATGCTGTCATACAGGTGCCAGTATTAGAATGAAGACAGAAGCTCATTGCAATAGAACAATGCTCACTATAGTGATGCAATAGTTCACTAGGAGTTCAATAGTGGATGCCAGTACTGACAACGGTCCTACCATTAATCCCACACCCCCCATACCTGCTGTTCAGCATTTCTTATTCCAACATCTTGATTCAGTCCCTGTAGCAAAAGTACCAGATCACCCAGCAGGACACAGTGGTTTAGAGTTAGGCAGTGTAGCTCCCTTGCATCTGCAACAGAGGTCCAGGGTCAACAGTGGGGAAGTCATGTGATAGGTCACATGATCAGGAGTACTCTTGGGGTCACATGGCTTGCAGGTGATGAGAGACATTGTGGCAAGGTATGCAAGCAAGCCTAGAGGTGCTAGGGAAGCAAGCATAGCAAGTGTAGCAAGAAAAAGAGTAGATAGGGGACAAATTGTAACACATGCCCTTGAAATGAACCTGCCACCAACTGACCAGTGATTGCATTCCAAACTCTAATGGTCTTGTCCCTAGAGCCTGATACAATATGGGAGCCAGATGAGTAGGCAACAGAGGTGACAATATCTGTATGCCCTTGCATGGTATGAACATCTGCTGGCCAATCAAATGGAGGCACTGAAGTCACTGAGACATGCTTTTGAAGGTGGTCAGCCCACAGTTTACAGAGTGGAGAGCTGGAGGGGGTTTGGGGCATGGCTGACAGGTATAAGTGTGGAGTACATTCTCTAAGGACTGGTGCAAAGACTTGAATGAACCGAGATGCATCTAATGCCAGATCAGCAACCTCTTGGTCCTAAAATATTTTCTTCAGTGCTCACAATCATAACTTATTACCATCATTCACCTTACCTTGACCCATTTCCCCAGGATGTTACAGGCATCTATGGCGGCTAGGATGGGTGATAGTGGGGAAGAAATGGAGAGCAGGCTGATGACTTCCAACCAGTAGGGAAGGAAGGACTTGATGAAAAGGGAAACCTCATTCAACAGGTCTTTAGTGCAGTCAGCATATTGCAGATGGTTCATCCAGTTTTGGCAGGAATATGCAAGGTATGGGGGAATGGCCTTGTTTATCCGGGTTGATAGATCGGGAATGGAAGTGTTACGGAGTCGGGAGTCCTTGAGGTTACAGATATTGAACTTGAGCATCTTTTGCATGCATGCAACCAATTTGCGACCAAGAGTGACAGAGTGACGGGGTTGGATGTGGACATGAAAGACTGAACTGCGAGTTTCGTCCAGTAAAAAATCACGAAATGACGTATGAAGTGGACGGATTGGCTTCTCTTCATCAAGGACACCATCCAGCAATGAACCCATAGGCTCAATGATATCTCGGATGTTCGAGTCTTCGCCAAAGAGGGAAATGAGAGAGCTGAGAGATAACGGTTCATTCAGCACGAGCATGATCGCCATCACCTCATGGAATGACTCTTGCACATCACGTAAAGGAAATAAATGACTTAGGATGGTCTGATACAGTCCGTCTAATGGGTGGATCTGAATACCGCTGGTTGCTTCTACGAGAATCCGAGGCCGCTTCGGTATCGGGAGTCCCTTAGACCCTTCCCCACAGATAAAATTGCAGGCTGTTGACGCCCACTGGAAGAGATGTTGAGAATGCATGACAAGGAGTTGACACCATTCCTGATTGGGCCAGGAAGAATCAAGTGCAGTGTACTGATGGAGGGTATGGTAGATAAATTTTCCAAGATCTCTGTCAACCTCCGCGGGTGGTATATCCCCAAGATGTTTATGGATCATTCGCGAATCAGACGGGAGTGTATCGAGTATGTCACCTTCAGGGCGAGCAGTAATTAGGAACCGAAGATTAGGTGGAAAATCATGGTCACCGAGCAGGTGCGAAATTGATTCTAGAAGTGGTCGCCGACTGGTTTCATCACCACTCTCATTCAGGGCGTCAATAACGACGACTAGTGGTCCAATACCATGGAGATCCTTGCTGGGTTCAATGATCAACTTCTCTACCTGCTCCAATGGTGACGTCGACGCGCGAAGTGCTCGATTGCCTTTTACAACCCTCCAGAGCGCAGATTTGTATTGCGCATCGTAATCGGACAGATCTTGTGTGATAGTACTGAAAAGATTTTGCGGATTGCGCCTTGCGAGGTCAGAGGTCGAAAAGCAATACGAAGAGCCTAGCCGCCCCTGTTCGTCGTACAGTCGAGCAATTGAGTGGGCCACTGCAGATTTGCCCGATCCAGCTACGCCGGTCAGAAGACAAATTCGTGGCGCATCTTCTGCAAGATTATTCAGAATGTCACAGAGGTCCTTGATCACGGGCTCGCGCGTCCCTAGCAGGCATCCCTTCTCTCGCACATATCTGGCGCCAATCGCGTACGGCAGGTCATTCAGGTCGATCGTTTCCGCTGTGTTCCAACTCCATCAACATTCAATCCCGGTCTCCAACAATCAGACCTACCGACGTGCTCCACCACATTTATCATACGATAAACGGCGACTTCCGTCTGCAGTGTAACCCCCTCCAGAAACGCTGTCTTAAGTTGCTGAAGCTTGTTCTCGTAATTCACGATTTTTGTATTGATATCGGAGAGCGTGTATCTCAACGTCCGTAGCCCTAGATACAAAGATTAGAAGTGGGTACAGTGAAGTCAACAGCGACTGACAGAAGTTCTTTTGCTTGGCGTACTCGGTAATGAAGTACCCACACTCCGTCACATGCTGGATCAGAAGCGTGATAGGTTTGATGTGCGCCTCAATTGCCTTCAAGGGCTCGGCATCGTGAACGAACGTAAACGCGTCGCTCATCATGCCTGCTAACCGGACGATCTGGTCATCGCGGTCTTTCTGATTAACAAGGGCCTATATGAAACATCATCAGAATCCGGGATAGCATAAATATGGATCAGGAGATACACCTTGCTCGCGACTGATATAACCGACCAAGCCAGCGATGTATATGGATGAATCTGTTCTATACTCAGACCGTGATTAAGCCGAGACACTGAGCACCAAATACCTCTGCGACTCCAGCCACGATCTAGTTAAACAGAGCTATCCTTTCCAATAGGACGCCCCATGTAGTCTCGAATGTCTGCACTCCGCTGAAGGCATTCGTGCCGATGTTGACCGTCGACCTGAGGCTGTCCACAACTGGGGGTTGAACAAGCGCACAGGCTGCCTTGGTCATCCTAGTGAGAACATCTGTAGCTTGACGTTCATGTGCATGTACACCTCCACCTGGCTCTACCGCTAAGGCAAACTTGATCGTAGCTCCCGAAAGATCAAATCCGTCCGAGCCTGCCTCGGTAAGAGCTTCCTCGAGTACTTTGATCGGAGGTCACATTAGTAGAACATGACATATGGGCTTCTTCTTACCACCACCCCTCAATATTCCCAACATCCCATCAATTGCAATAGTGAGACCTCCAACCAGTGAATCCTTTCTAATGTAGTGCTTCTGGTAGACCTATACACACAAATAGAAGATTTGATCCCAACAAGTATAATTATTTACCTCATTGGTGCTATTCGTGGACTGCGAGGCATCATCATCTATGGAAAATTCGACATAGAACTGCCTCGCAACCGGGAATCTGCGGCGGGCATGAATGCAAAGTTTGATGTCTGAAAAAGAATTGTCTCTAGTGTACTAGAACGTCCATCGTTATAGACTCACCCTGGATTGTGATTGATTTCGCCCTAAAGCTATGTTCAGCGGGTTCCAATGAAATTTACGAGTAATAGATACGCTTACGTGACTGGATCCATAGTCTGAGCTGGATTAGTTGTCACTATAGTCTGACGAGCAAAGTTGTTGAATATGCGATGACCAGGAAGAAAAGGCGTAGAAGAAGTTGGGAGCCGAATAAGCCAATACGTGGCCATAATGCGCCAACATGCGTGCCAAATAACGCATGGCGACTTGGCGGCCCTGGACCGTAATTCTTCCATCAAAAGGTCGGCTATGTCAGCCTATGTGCATTCTTTCCAGTGATCAGTTTTACACTGACAAAGTTCACCTGTTGGATCCCGTGTGTTACTGGCAGGCTCCTGAGGACCATCAGTCTGAGGAAGACTCCCTGAGTGCTGTAGTTGGTTGGGAGTTCGCCTAAACAGTTCTGCTACCTTGGGATGGGGTAGCCCCCTAACCCTCGAGACTTTTCAGCTTTCGCAGGCCCAAAACTGCTGCCGAATCCTTCCCTCTTCCTGTGTCCTGTGACTGTACTACATGGTTTGGACCAATCCCCGGAGATGCGGATCGACTGCCCAGGGGTCACTCCCTCACACTAGCTGCCTGCTTTGACCTCTTCGGGGCCCTTGGGCCCAGAATAATCAATTGCCCCTGCCCACTCAAATTGGGTAGTCAGGTGTATGTCTCATGACACACGCACAGCACAAGCATTGGTATCAAATCGATTGCGATGTTCCTACGAAACCGACAAAAAAGGTGGACGACCAAACGAGGGTGTATGAGGGTAATCAAAAGAGTGACAATAGTACACCAAAAAGGAGCGAACGAGGTATTCATTTCCATAGCCAATTGTCCTGGGTTTCCAAAGAAATACCCACACTTTTTGAGGAACGACATAGCTGGTACGGTCACCACGCTCACGATGTCGTGCTGTTTGTGCCATTAATGTAGGGCGCGCATACGTTGGGGTTGTGGTAAGCCGAAGGGTCCTTGGTGAGGAATCCCATTTTCAGGCCTTCAAGATACGACCTAGTGAGAACAATGTCATCAGTTGTCCTTGGCGCATGGAAGCGCCTACAACACTTGGTTCTAGCCACATACCATTGCCGAGCCAAGGCAGTTCCGTTCGTCAGGCTCGAGATCTCAGTCTTAAAGTTCCAAAACTAAGAAAAGAAGGTCGTTCACGAGTTCGGTGCGTACAAATGACCATGACTTACGATCCATCCAGCACCCTTGCTGTATGCCCATTTCTGAGCGTCTGCCCATTGATATAGAAACGCGTCCGTGGCGTTAAATTGGGTCGGAAGTCCCCATTCGCCGAACCAGAGAGGTGAATTACCGAGAGCGGCATCGTTTTGGATACGTTGCAAGTCTGAGAACACAACAGAGTGAACAAATACATGTAAGAGACACCATAAAATGGCTTACTGCATACGCTCGTCAAGTAGGCATCCGGATTTGCATCAGCAACTCCCTGGAGTACAAGGTGAATAAAATGTCAAAAGAAAGCACATGAACCACATTACCCCGAACCTTGGGGATCCATGAGCACGGAGAGCTTAAGAGATGATCGGCTGCTTACGAGTAGTACAAATGATTATCATATCCCTGGGGTCCAATCGCAGCATTTGCAGGGTTGGGTGGGTTGTTGTACTGCCAGTTAATGTCCATGAAACTTAAAGTGATGTAAGCCAAACTATGCGCTGTACATATTGAGCACATTACTTGGTAACCAATGAGGGATGGCCACACTTGTATGGCTGCGATGTAAACAAGTCGCCGAGTCCATTCTCAAAGGCAATATCGAGGATAATAGGGATAGCATCCAGAATTGCCTCTGCCACTTGGGCATTGAACAGATTAGATGAACATGCTTCACCAAGAGCGGCAGTAAAGTTCGTCGATGAGACAGGAACGTTCAATGTCATGGCAGGAACCGGAATGCCAAGAATGAGCTCCACAGCGCGAACAGTTTGGACAAAGTTGATCTGAACTGGAATGCAAGGATCAGGGTCCAGACAAAACCAATGTGCAAAGGGAACATACATTCGCCATAGTCCGGTGTTTGATCAGCGTTCATAATGGGCTCGTTAATGGCCTCAATCGCGAAAACACTACCAAAACTAGGATCAAGGTGTGCAAGCGATGTCATCACAGCAGTCCAAATCAATGCACGGTGGTAGTTATAGGGTGTCTAGCAAGCGGGTTGTCAGATCATAGCTTATATGTTGTCGTGCATACTGACATAGAACTGGACATCATTGGTGCAGCTACCATACTCTCAGCTTTAATAAATTTATCCGGACACTGAACCACGTACTCTCCAGTGAATTGTTGTCCGGGTGTCTGAACGCCTGGGAGTGCATGGTGATCCAAAATGGCCTGAATTCCGGCATCCTGTAACCATTCCAAACCACGACGCTACCAGGTTGGCGCATGTTGAGATTATTGGACTAGCTTCCTGCTTTGAGATACATACCAGGTATGTAAGACCTCCGCGAGGATACGCCTCCACCGGGCGATTTACGAGTGCTTCCACGATCCAGTATCCGAGCTGGACGATCAACGCGTCTCATCAGAAGAGAAAAGGGGGTCGATTGGTATACCCACCGGCACGCGTACTGTGTTGATCCCCGCATCCTTGAACTGATTGACGTGATCCTGAGTGAACCAGGTATCCCAGTGTTGCGAGAATTTCTCGGAAACATAAGTGTCAGGATATTTTTTAGCGAACGCGCTGGGTGTATGTGAGATACAAAATGCGTTACACCACGAAGCAGGTTTGACACACGATTCGGTTGCAACACAATCCGAGCAGTTCGTGCACGACTGCCCGCCCATGTCCAGCCATTCTGAAGGCCATTAGACGAGCGAGCGTGTCACGCAATGGGCGCACATACCTTGTGGGAGCATCCAAGGCTCGAGCACAAGCCTACACCGTCGAAAAGATCAAGGGTCTAGTGGGACGAAACCATGAGTTGAGGTGCACTGACCATGAACCCAAGTTTACACCATATATCTTGTCGGGTAGTCCCGCAAGGACTTGCGAAAAGAGCGTCGAGCAGAGAAACAAGGAGAAGCCCAATAGCGGGGTCCTCATCGTGGGGTATAAAGAAGTTCAAGCTCGAGTTGGAGGCATTCTCGTTTAAATGGGTTCGTGAAACGACCCTGTGATTATGCGAGGAACGAAAGCGATCGGAAGCAGCTGGGTTCCACACGGATGAATTATGAATCGCAACGGGAGAAGTTGTGGCAATGCGCCTGCTGACCTGTTTGAGTTATTGATAAGTCTATGTGAGGTGAATGTGGTGCGTTTGAGTTGGGACTGGACTTATTATTAAATTGAGCGTCGGTATGACTTGCCTGGCATCGGGTATGTGCATTGCAGCTGTGCGAGGCGAAGTGTCAATTTGCTGTCCAGTGTCAAACAGTTTGGATTTCAAGGGATCGGTATTTCTGCGGCGCACCATGACGCCGTAATCGGTTTACTGCATTTCCGTGAGCAGTTGCCGTATTGACGCGCCGGGCCCAAAGCGAGTGGGGTCCGAGGAAAAAAAAATAGAGCGTCCTTCCAGTCTGGGTCCGCGTGAAGGTGAAGTGCAAAAAGGCTGTTCCACCATTCCCTGAGTGCTATTTCTCCGACGTGCCCGGTCACGCGCTCGTAGCCTTGGCCAGGCATTCTCTGCGTATGGCCGCCTTGCTTGCCCGTCCATTGTCAATTTAACATCTACTAGGCAACACGTCGTCATGATGTTACGGTAATGCATGAGGCAAGGGTCCCCCTCCTGGTCACCCATGCAATCCCTCGTGCTGTCGACAACGGTTTCTCCAGGCTGCGAGTCAGCTGTCTTGCACATGTCCTGGCATCAACCTCGTCGTGGTCGCGTTGTGCTTTTTTGGCTATCGCCACTCCTCCCACTCCACAAAACGTTCTCATCACGACAACTGAATTTCGTTCATTCGGTGTGCAGGGAATCCGGTGATCACAAGCATATAAGCACTTCCGATTCTGGAACCACTTGTCCCAACGTAGTATCTGCATCCACACATGTTGGTGCCATTCTCAGTATGTAAACATCGATTCAATTTGTTATCATGTACATGAGTTCAGGGTGAGGAGTTCAAAGCCCGGCCCGTGGTGGTAGTTCGGGCAGTGATTCCGCTTGCTTAGGAATACAGCGCTTTCTCACCTCAGTCAGGCGGCTGCACTGACGCACTCTATGGTCGCGTACCCACGTAGTTCCCCAGACGGGTTGCCGCCGCCAAAGCCAGTCGGTGAGTGAGTCGGCTCATCTTGATCCATTATAACAGGGACCTATAGCGCAAATTCAATCTCCAACTATGTCAGTCAACAAGATCAGGTGCCGCTTCACAAGGTTGGTATGAGATCCTAGGGAGGCCATCTCATGCTCGGAGGGAGAATTGTCCAGGCCAGGATCCGTTCCGACGAGAGACGGCGCATACATGCTAGTGAACAGTCGGCCTCCGAGAGGACGAGAGAGCGGAAAGAAGCAACTTATTAATAATACTGAGTCAACTGAATTTGATGGCACACGAAATTCGTAATAAGAAACTGTGAAGCGAGCTTGGAAAGGACTTGGAGGTGTTCATTGCGCTCGCTCTTGTTAGGTCGTTGTCATGTCTGACCCCTAATTGAAAGCGGAGCTGACTACTGACTTAGGAGTTTCTCAATGGTACATTGAGTCACATAACAGTAAGAATAAGCGACGATGCCACGACTCGGACCCTCTTCCGAGGACAAGGCTGTATCCATCCCCTCTTTTCATGCCAATGATGAGTGCTGAAGAACAAGACGATGCACAAGTGTCCCGCTCTCAGAGTTTCCTTCAGGTCGAGGGGACATCAGGTCTCGAGTTTCCCCCAGAGAAGGTTTCCAATCTTCAGTCGCAAGATTTTCCCGAGGGTGGGTTCTCTGGGTGGGCGACTGCCATCGGCGCGTGCGTGCTGATCTAGTTTCTTCAATGCGGCCCGACATTCTTACTGATTCTTGAACAGATTTCTCGTTCAGTTTTGCACTTATGGGTGAGCTATCCAAGTACAACCGGCGACTAGCATAGTCGCTACTTTTGATACTCACCAACCATTATCTAGGTACACTATCTCATTTGGAGTGTATCAAGGTATCTCAGCCATCCGTTCTACCAAGCTTGATTATTAATTCGGACCCCTTGAGACTTCTATGCTCAATCATACATTACCAACGAGACATCCTCCACCATCTCGTGAAGTCGCCTATTTTGCGATCGTTTTTCATACTGCTCATTTGTGCTCGACAGATGGATTGGAAGTACGAATGCATTTCTATTCGAGGTATGCGGCCTTTTAGCCGGTCAGATGTATGATCGCGGCTACTTGTGAGCCTCCCCCTAGCAGATCGTCGACGTTGTTTTCACTCACCCATGTCTAGTTATCACTTGCTTTATGGAGCGTCTTTTCTCCAAGCTTTTTCCCTTTTCATGCTTTCATTGGCACACCCAGAAAATTATTATCAGGTACGCAGACATGATTTTTAAACTTTGGTAGGACACTGATTGACAAGGATGGAAAGGTGTTTCTCGCCCAAGGAATTGCATCTGGATGTGCCGTGGGACTGTTGTATGTCCCTTGCATGGCAGTCTTGTCCCATTACTTCGACAAGCGCCGTGCGCAAGTTACTACGTTTGCATCCTCTGGCGCTTATCTCGGTGCGGTGGTGCATCCCATCATGTTGAACAATATGATCAACGGAAAGCTCGGTTTTGCAAACGGAGTTCGTGCCAGCGCTGGACTCGTCAGTGGACTGTTGTTCATTGCCTGTCTATTGATGAGAACAAGGTTGCCGCCCTCTGAAGCTCGCTTGGACTTTCTTGTTGCTGCAAAGAAATGTGGCAGACACAGTGCGTTCATCTTTGGATGCCTTGGGTGAGTCTCGGTTCATTCTCAAACGATTCGATGGGGCATACCTACTTGACTTATGGAATGTATCAGCCTGACCATCTTCGTCGTGGGATTTTACTATCCGTTATTTTATCTTCAGCTCGACTCTGTGAGACACGGTTTGGGGAACACATTTTCGTTCTACTCAGTTACGTTGATGTCCCTCATCATGACTTTCCCCAATCTGACCCGGCGACGTGGTGGCAGTTGGTCATCATGAACGCATCGAGCTTCGTCGGGCAACTAAGCTCGAGTGTCCTCGTTGGATACCTCAGCATCTCCACAGTGATGATCATCGCCACATTTTGCTGTGCTGTGATCCTGTTTGGCATGATTGGTGTGCATACAGTGGCAGGGGTTGTCATATTCGGAGTCCTTTATGGTTATTTTGCCGGGATATGTACGTTTTAGTCTTGGCTCCATCGATCGTGTTGAGGGCTTGCTCACCGTTTCCTTTTTGTGTGTGTATGTGTGCTTGCATGCAGTTATCGCGCTGTGGACGCCCGTGATGACGCTGCTCACGCCTAATCTCTCAGAGCTAGGGTAAGTCGTCCGTCTATGCTCCACGCGGACCATATGGAATCCTACCTGAACTTGACGTTTGCATGATAGCGTGCGCATGGGCGTCGCCTGTGCTGCTATGGGTATGTACTCTTGATATTTGGACGCACGCACGCACACTGCTAACGTCGTCTTCTCCCCCGCGTCCGCTCTGCAGCGATCGGTGGTCTCATCGGTAAATTCCTGTCCACTATCACCATTTCTCACACTGACCGCTCCTCTCTCCTCTCCTACTTCACCCTGAACCAAGGTCCCCCCATATCCGGCGCCCTCCTGACGTCTACCTATGTCTGGTGGCGAGGCGCAGTCTTTAGCGGGGTATGTCTGTCGTCGTCATTGTCGTGTTGCTCACATCCTTACCAACGACATTCCTTTCCCTTTCGGGGTTCTTTTTCATTGGTTCCCACAGATTGCAGCTGCACTCGGATGCCTCATGTTCGTCATCATGCAACGCATCCTCACTCGACGGTCTAAGGACCAACCCACGTCCACATCAGTGTCTTGCACCCCCACCACCGACGCCCACGGCAATCTGAGTCGTCCTGCCCATTGAGCTCAAACGCAAGCCTCGAAGACATCACAATATTCATGCGTCCCCCTGGTACTCCGATTCCGGTCCTGTTCTCAGTCCATTCAATGGTCGACAAGGATCTACCTTTTTTAGAACAATGTTTGTCTTCTGCGCTTATTTGTTAAGTTAGTATGATACTTAGACGATCATGGATTCAACTCTGTCAAAGCCCACTGGGATGTATAACTCGTCACCATGTATGTATAATTGTCAAGATATTGAAATCATCCTTAGGGCTATGAGGGAAGAGAACAAGGAATGAAAATACAACTCTAATGAATACAGCATAGGATGGCTATCTTATATACTATTGAATTCTGCACACAGACCATGCTTTAGGGCTGGCATGAGAACATGCTTTGTAACTGTATAATAAGCATGTATGCATAAGAGATCCTTATCATCCAATAGAAACACAAGGATGTATCATGCTTAGTAAGCATAAGTAATGACACTGATGTATCATATGGAATGTCATAGAATGTGATGGAATAACACATCACATGATAATAAGGTCACATGTCAGGTGTGAAAGCAAAGAGCAGAAAGTGAAAACCTGACATTACCCCCTTTTTACAATCCAGCATCCTCAATGGGTGGAATCTCGAACATGTGATTGGGGAGATGATTATACTTGGACCTGAAGTCTTTAAATTCTTCTGTGGAGAGTATGCCTACTGGTTTCAGCAGTTGAATACCCCTACAAAGTGGGCAAGAACATGGAGAATCAGTTTCTTGGGTATTGTGAAGGTTCATGCATGGATGAGGTCGAACTGCTGCAGGATGTTCTCTGTGGAACTTCTTAATAGCCTGTTCTGCATGTGTGAGTTCAGTTATGCATTTCCACTTATTCTCTTCTGGTGGAAATCCTTTCCATTGAATCAGATATTTGATCTGTCCTCTTCACAATCTAGAGTCTAATATCTTTTCAATCTTCTATTCTTTTTCTCCATCAATAAGATCTGGTGGTGGTGGCAGTGGCTTCTTTTGAGATATGAATTCTCCTTGTGTGTATGGCCAGAGTTGCAATTCATAAAAAACTGGATGAATTGATCACCATCCTTCTGATAATGCTAACTTGTATGCTGCCAAGCCTATCTTTTCAACCACCTTGAAAGATCCATATTTCTTATCATCTAATTTTTGGGTAGGCTGATCTGTTTATATGTTGTGAGCTTTCAACAACACCAAGTTGCTTTTCTTGTATTCAGGAAGTTTCCTTTGAACATTTCTATCTCGAAATCGTTTCATTGACTCTGCTGCTTTTTCCAGTGCTTCTTTTGCCAACTTTCTATTCTTTTGCATCTCTCCTTCAAATTCTTCAGCTGACTGGTTTTTAACCTTGAGTTTTCTTTCAACTCCAATTGTCAGAACATGTCTATAGTTCAGCATGAAAGGTGAAAATGTAGTAGATGACAAAACTTTTTGATTATGTGCAAATTCTGCCATTGGAAGCCATTTGGCTCAATTATCTTGTGTTACACTTTCTCTTCATTCTAACACTTGTACTACTAAAGCACTACCAAGCACAGCCTCAGTTACTATGCAAACTCTTTTTAGCACTGACTCATCACTTCCTACTATTACATCATCACCTGTGCTTCTATTTCTGCTCTTTGTTTCCATGCACAGCTTGATTCATCATTTGTCAGTGCTCTTTTTATTTTTAGCTATCGCTCTCATTCTGCCATTGGTCCCTTTACCTATGACTCACTCTGACTCCATATAAGCCTGCCCTACAGCATGGTTTGTGTGTAGTACTCATAGGTATATAAGGACATGCCTTAGCTAATGTACCTCAGCTTTCATCTCCCTTGCACATACTCTGCTATTGTATTATTACAAGCAATATATTTGCTTGCTGCCTCCATCTGCT
>JBBPKD010000818.1:0-14223 GCA_038089075.1 Singerocomus inundabilis
AGAACTCGCGGTCCGTAAAATCATCATATAAGTCTAAGTTAGGGAAGCTGGCCGGATGACCGGTCCATCAATACTGCTGACGGTACAGGGGGTACTCGTCATTCTCCGGTCTCTGGAGCTCGTAATCTTGGTCCAAGCGTAACACGTTGCCCGTCAGCGTGTAGAGACAGACCACAACGTATTCCATGACAACCTCCATGACAACGTATATCTGCCATTCTCCCGTAAACATGTTGAATTTGGCCAGAGGGTTATCGGAATGGGTGTTGGATGACCCCGTGACCATAAACGTGCTAGACGAGAAGGTGGAGAGTATGCTGTATAGCGTGCGGACTGCAAGGAAGGGCAGGGCAACTGAGACTGCAACCAGCAGCTGTTTAACAAGTGAGCTAGGGCGTACAAACGATAGGGGATAACCACTCACCTGCTTGCGGTATTTCATGAGCCGATCGCGATTGGCCCATTGCATGAAAGTGGCGAGGACCAAGCAGATATACAATATGGCAAAAAGTATCACACCAACGCGACGTTCTGTGTTGGCATGGCTGGAACCCGAATCTGATATGCCGGTAATCATGAGAGCCAGGCCTACGAGTCCAACAATGTGCAAAATTGTGAACAGACGACCATGTTTCATCCGTCTATCTGGTCCTTCAGTTCTAATACAAAGTCATTCCACATACGAGGGCACAGTGTTTTAAACAGACTTACATGATTTCTAACAGCCCAAGGGTACTGAGAAGTAGGGGCGATAAACCTGAGGCCTCGAGGGCGTAACCTCCAATATACAGCCCAGTCACAGTCGGTGTGACCAGCTCTGCGGCGACTAACAATGCACCGCCAACAATTCGAACTAGAAATTGTAAGAAATGAAATGATTATCAGTTCTTGATGTCGGGACTCACCCAACGAGAAAATAATAAGCAACAACCATCCTCTCACACCATATCTGAAACATATGCGAAGTGCGAGAAGGAGGATAGGTACGTATATGCCGAGCGTCACGGCAGATATGATGCCTTGGGTATCAAGGGACATACTGGGGAGTGGATTGTGGAGCTGGCGACTACGAGAGAAGGATAATAAGACATACTGGGACAAGGGTTCACGCTTTATGTACCGAACCACCCCCTCCCTTATGAAGCGAAGGGTCGTGGTCCATCAGGTGGGCTATGTTATCGCTCGCACTGCCAACATACATTGATATACCCGAATGGCATAGGACACGTACGGCGCAGTCGCCAATTTCTGCACCCGCGCAACGTGCGCTGCGAGCACTGCTTTTGCTATGTTGGCGATATCACTCCACATTGAGTGCATCAACAGCAAAAATGTAAATGCAGCGGGAGAAGGAGAAAGCTGTACTTGTCGTGCAGGGTTCCCGGTCCGAACTTGTGGATAAACAAGATGAGCTGTGACAGAGGACGGACCCTCGTGGTCAAGCTTGACCAACGACTCCAAACAGGTGCACAGGCGAGGCGTCGAGCGAAGACAACTATCACGGTAGCCGAGTCGCGAATAGAGTGGCGGAGGTGTTGAAGCTCCGCGCCGCAAAGGAGACGGTGGAAGGCAATTTGAATGAGGCGCAACGCCACACTCTCCTTGTGAAAATGTGGCTATGCGTCGCCTAATTTTCGTTCCGAGGTCCAATTTGTGCGTGGATTTGTGGTAGCACAGTATTTCGTTAATGCGGCTACCGCGACGAGTACCTTGGGCCCACGTCAGTGAACTAGAGCAGGTGTGTTCGTGGATTTGCGCCGACGAAGAAGATCTCGTAGCCAAAACACTTGCGATCAACAAGGTAAGTGTCACCACACTAGACACCTCTAAAGTCAATCCTTCCAGTTGTCGGCATGGAAAGCAGTGACACCACTTCCTCACGCCCTCGATTCCACCTTGGCCATACTGGTGGCACATACACATGATACATCCTGCAATGCTGCTGAAGCCTCCCTTGGTCTTCGACAGGCCTATGCGACAGCTATCATCCGGATGGTCAATGGTCTAGTTGATCCCTTACAATCTGGTTCATATGCGAGGTCCATCGCCGCCATAGCTACCCAGCTTGGCTTGCCGTCGTGGCTCGTGGAGCTCAGACATGCAGCAACTCATGAGGATTTACCCAGCCTCGAGTTACTTAGAGAGGCCGCGAAAGAGGTAGTAGGCTACGCCGACACCGATGTGCGATTTTACCTGATCTCTTCTTGACGTTCGCAGTCTATTTCTTGGCTTCTCCACAATTACTTTGATCCAACTCTCAATCCTTCGGCACCCCTATCAACACCATCGTTGTCATTGCGCCCTATTTCCCCTCTTCTGAAGTCATATAAACTTCTCATGAAGACCATCGTCCGAGATGGGTCGTTACGCAAACAGCACCAAGAAGAAATTGACATGGTGATGCGCGATATTGAACGCTGGATAACAGAAACCAAGGTCTCCGTGGAACTTGCTGTCAATCCTCTTGGATGGGGATTTGGCGACTCTGTCGCTGCTCAAGTCGATGTCAAAGAAAAGGGTGCTCTGGAGATTATTTGTAGTGCCCTTCTTGAAAGGGGTGCCATTGTTCCCGTGTCTAAGAGGTCAGGAATCACCAGTAAATATATCGTTCATTATTGATCATCCGATAGAAAATGTCGTGCTCCCGCGGATCCGTTCCTGCCTACCACCGCCAGTCTTGCGTTGTGGACGCCGCTCTTCACGCAACTTTGCGCAACACATGTTGCTTTCCCATCTATTTTCATTAGTCGGACGGTCTCGACTTTGTTGGATGATCTAATGGCGTCAGACTTACATACCAATATTCTCGAGCCAGATCCCAAGGATCAGATCAGAAGTGCTATTCACAGCGAATACCTCGGCCGCTGGGTGTCCTGGGCCGCGCGGACCTGGACAGATGAATCAGAACACGGAACCAACTTGAAGAAAGAGGTCATTTTTCAAATTGCTCCGGTTTTTATCCCCGGATATAATTACGGGCCTAGAGCCAAGATGTACGTGTGACTTACTCCATTTGACCGATACTGATGAATCTAGGATAGTCTAACTGAGCTCCTACGAGCAATTTCGCATGGTTCCAAGGATCTGGAAGAGTATGTCGAGTTTCTAAGGTCTATAGTGGGAGTTGTCCCAGCACAAGTGAGGGAATGGCATTCGTCTAGGTAATCTAACAACAACTGTCGCAGACATGGAAGGCACAAGATCTCGCGGACATGCAGGAACGCCTCCAGATACTCACGGCAAATGAATTTCAGACACCAGAGTTCCTAGGAGATGGCTTCTCAGCGAGAAATGACGCCACGCGGTCAGGAGTTTCGGCTGTTGGCTGGAAGCTGTTGGATGAGCATAGTAACTGGACACCATGCCCGATAGGCGTATACCCTATAAACCAATAGCAACATGTAACGTCACGTTCTGTTGAAAAGTCGGGAGCCAAGTATGTATGTACCCAAGATCTACCACGGACATTAGAGGCTCCACTTAGGAAATACAAGTCTCGGTCACGTCAGATGTCACATTTATCACACGGCTCAGTGGCTGCCGGCGACGTCTCACAGCCGACTGCGCATTTATTGCTTGTATCATCACCATCTCAATCACCCAGCTCAGTACGCGTGCCAAGAATCTGACCTATTGCAACACTGTGTAAACGATGAAACTCAACTCACCATTACCACAGTCACTACCCAAAGAATGTCAGAAAGCCGCAAAAATATGTAAGTTTGCTCCTTTCCGTGGCCTCCACTCTTTGAACACCCCGCAGTCTCGTCCTTTGTAGATAGTAAAAACAATGGCCTGGACGGCGTAAGCAGCCTCCCTTGATTTAATTGCCATACATTTACGATCGTGTACTAGATCATACCCCGCAGCGTCCTAGAAAATGCCAAAGGATTTGCGATATTCACTGTCTTCAAAGCTGGTTTCCTCTTCTCAGCACGAGCTGGCACCGGAATTGTTATTGCAAAACTTCCAAACGGATGTGAGCCCTATACTACTTTAGGTATCGCTTGATTCCATGTCTACTTTGTAGCCTGGTCTGCTCCCAGCGCGATCGGTTCTGCTGGGATAGGTGTTGGGGGTCAGCTCGGAGCAGAGGTGACGGATTTCTTAGTTGTTCTGAACTCACCTGCTGTAAGATTACACTGTTATCAATCAAGGATCATTAGCTCAGGTCAATCCTCGACAGGCAGTTGTGGGTACAAAGCGCATGTTTCATACCCATTACTGATCTTGATTCACCAGAAATCATTCATGTCAGCTGGATCATTGACACTAGGTGGAAACCTGAGTATTGCTGTCGGACCTTTGGGCCGCAATGGGGAGGCAATTGGTTCGTTAAACTCCAGCGGGAAGGTTGCTGCAATGTAAACGATTTTCATGTCTTTTATCATGTACCTGGTTTACATACCCACTATTCATGACAGGTATAGCTATTCAAAGACTCGGGGCCTCTTCGGAGGAGTATCCATCGAAGGATCCGTTATTGTCGAGCGGCAAGATGCCAATGCCCTCGCTTATAAACGGGACATTACGGTTAAGATGCTCCTTAGCGGCGCTGTATCATGTCCAGACTGGGCCGAGCCCCTGGTGACGACTTTGGAATCATGCACAGGTAGGGCTGGGGTTCGGAGCTGGATTGATGATCGGGCGGAAGAACAAGTTCCATATGTGTTTGGCAGTGCCGATGGACTGAGTACGGCTACAAAGACGCATCGGTTTTCTTCGCTCCTCGGGAGAAAGAAAAAGGATATCGAATTTCCCCCGCGGCATTGGAGCGCGCGAACAGATTCCGGCTCTTACTTTTCTAATGACCTTAACGGCCGCAGTTCGCCTCGACGGGAAGATATCGACGAGTCATCTCCTCGCTTTTCAGACTTCGGTGATGAATACGAATTTGGTTCAAGTCCAGTGAAACAACCTAATCACCGTTCGTCGCGCAGTATAGGAGCGTCAACAAGCATTTCGCACACTCCCGCGGATTCTTACGATCCTACATCTCCATTCAACTCACTTCAATCCTCTCGTGCGGTTCACTCGACGTTTTCGGATATGGCTGTCTCGCGTTCGCATTCTATGAGCACTCCTAAGTTGGCATACCCTACCCACCAAAGTGGTAGCTTGGCCGATTATTCGAATCCATTTTCGACTACACTACTACCGGAGGACGACCCCGAACTCCGTCCTGGTACCACCAAGTCCTCGCTACCGCGGTTCAAGACGAAACCCGAACTAAGCAGACCACTTTCTCCTATTGAAGGTGTCGCTCGTGCAATCGCCTTGTATGAATTCAAAGCTGTAGAGGTGTGTGGGCTAACTCGATGCCTCAAGCACCGCCGCCTTAGTTCATGACAGGCCGGCGATTTGTCGTTCTCGAGGGGTGACGTGATCATTGTTACTCGAAAGAGCGACAGCACTGACGATTGGTAAGTCCTTGCCGTTTCCTCTGTTATCCTTTTTACAACGTGGCGATTAGGTGGAAGGGCAAGCTCAATGGTAAAGAGGGGATATTCCCGGCTAATTTTGTAGAGATTGTCTAGCCTTCCACATTCATTGTTGTAGCATGTGTTATGTCTATTGATTCTTTGCTGTCGGTATCGTGTGACCGTCGCGTGAGCACGCGATTTGATAGTATTGAATATTTAGGTCCTGTTCGGTAGGGTGCCAAGTTTCGGCTGGGGTAGCTTACCGACTCGGCTAGCTAGCTCGGCTAAGAGCCGTGCCTTTGGACTCCATCACTTGGATGATGCCAGATCCAGGTATATCAGAACCCTCGTGATGGAAATGATCCTTTGTGCTCCTCATAAGGGGTCGTCTGAGTTGCGGAGTCCACAGCTCTTAGCCGAGCTAGCTAGCCGAGTCGGTACCCCAGCCAAAGCTTGGCACCATACCGAACAGGACCTTACTGGTTGTCTACCGTGTCCACCTCATTCGCCTCACAGGTCGTCGGGGTCATTGGCATGCCGAAAACTTCCCGGAAGAAGTATTACGCCGTCCGTGTGGGACGTCAAGGACCGAAGACATACGAAACTTGGCAAGAGGTAAGTACTGGCGTTTCTTGTCCCTGAGGTCATTCAAAGAACCAACAGTGCAGTGCCAATGTAACATTCAGCCTCGTCTAAATTCATTCTTTTAATATGACTCACAGGTTTCGAGATGGCCCGGTGCGGTATTTAAGAGCTTCACCTGTCGAGCAGATGCAGAACAATGGGTGTCCGCACACCATAAGGTGGAACGTAAGTTTGGATAGAAATATTTGATACGTAGATCTATATTTTGTCTGACTCGTCTTTCAGATGCTCCGTCTGATTTCGAACATCTTCTGCGACCCACTTTAGCGACACCAGCCAATAATCGTTCTAAATGCCCCAACGAACGAGATATGTCAGATTCACTCGTGAAACACGCCTCTAGAGTATGTGCTCCCACTATCGTCCTCTCAGAAGAACAGAGGTCTGTGTTAAACATGGTGAAGAGCAAGGAAAATGTCTTTTTCACTGGATCTGCTGGTGAAAGACTTAATTTCTTTGCATCCCGACTGGAAGTTGAATTTCTGTAGGGACGGGAAAGTCTGTCCTGCTTCGCGCAATTATCGATGCTTGTGGAGGGAGAGGCTGTCCTTCCCTTGCTATCACCGCGTCCACAGGTATCGCTTCGGTAAACATCGGTGGCACAACATTGCACTCGTGGGCCGGCATCGGCATTGGGCAAGAAGATGCAAAAAAGCTTGCAGGCAAATTTCTTGGTCAGGAGAAACTAAGAAACGTGCGTGATCGCTGGCGCAATGTGAAGACCCTCATTTTGGACGAAAGTGCGAGAATATCATAAAATGCATTACTTGCTAATAGTTCATGTATCTAGTTTCTATGATTGATGGTGTCCTGTTCGATAAGCTGGCGAGTACCTATCCGAGCTTCGGTGCACCCCGCTGATAGACGTGAAGGAATATATTGCTCGAATGCTCAGGGGGAATGACAAGCCATTCGGCGGAATACAGGTTGTGCATATCATCCAGAGTTTTGCCCCGGGAAGCTCACACCATCGTCAGCTTGTCCTGTCTGGTGATTTTTGCCAGCTTCCCCCAGTTCCGGATCGCAACAAAAATGGTGATCCTATACCACCGCTCTTTGCCTTCGAAGCAGACAAGTGGAACCAGTGTATCAAGCGTCCTGTTGTACTTACAAAAGTGTTTCGACAAAAAGAGCAAGGTATTTGTTACTCACGTCTAGAAGTGACGAACGCGAAGATTGAAACCAATAGCATTTGTGGATATGCTTAACTGTATGCGTTTGGGAAAGCTAGATGATCATGCCATCCAAGCCTTCCGGAGGCTTTCCAGACCATTGCAATACAAGGATGGGATTGGTCCGACGCAATTGTATTAGCATGTCCCAATTTCTAATCGCATGTTGACAACGTCGCAGGTACCCAACTCGTGCTGAAGTTGACCGTGCAAATGAATCAAGGCTCCGCGCACTTCCTGGCCAAGTGATGCAATACAACGCTACTGATGTTCCAGGTTACGATTCAAACGGTGTTCAGGTATCTGGCCAACAAATGGAGAGATTGCTAGGGCGGCTTGTTGCTCCACAGGCGATTCAACTCAAGGTCTATTCGGTCGTCCCATTAAACGATATCTTCTCAACGCACTACAGGTTGGTGCCCAGGTTATGCTAATCAAGGTACAGCTTAAAGCCCATCACTTTGTCCTGGAACTGAACTTCACCTACCCAGAATATGGTGCAAGGAGAATTGGTCAATGGGTCGGTCGGACAAGTCATCAATTTCCGCACTTCTCGAGAAGCAGTGCAAGACAAGATGGAGATTGCTGTAGAAGAAGGACTGCGTGGTTCCGAGCGTGAAATGCGACAGGTGGCCGCGAGATATGACGGCTTGCGATGGCCCGTCATTCAGTTCACTAATGGGAGGATATTGCTCTGTGTGCCGACTGATTTTACAGTGGATAATGCTTCTGGAGAGATGGAGGCTAGACGTCGACAGGTTCGTTGTAACTGATGTTGAGCTGAACACCTGCTGAGGGTATTTCAGATTCCCCTCATCCTCGCGTGGGCATTGAGTGTTCACAAGTCCCAAGGACAAACGTTGGAACGCGTCAAAGTAGACCTGAGTCGTACCTTTGAGAAAGGTCAAGGTTGGTGTTTATTGTTGGAACTGACCAGAAAATACACGCCTGATTCTGCCCAGCCTATGTAGCTCTCTCCAGGGCGACGAATATGAAGACTCTAGAGGTTCTCAATTTTGATCCCAGCAAGTAGGCGAATTCAATCTATGGACGTGCACTACGCTTAATGACGATGCCTAGAGTAATGGTTCATCCCCGCATACTAGCTTGGCAGGAGAACCTCCAACAAGAACTATCGATGAAAGGATTGGAGCACGCTGGAGAAGAACGGTCTGATATCGATATTGATGACGACGACGACTGGGAGGATGTGCCGCCACGACTGGATGTATGGTACCCATCTTGACCAGATACAGTACATATAAAACAGTTACGTACGTGTGTATCTTGCGAACCCAACCTCGTTCACATGCCTAGTATTCTGCCCATCGTGTAGTAATTGCCACCATACGCCAGATGCTCAAGGGCCGGCAGTGCGGTTTTCGACCCATGAACAACCATCGACGGTATTATGCAGTGCGCATTGGACGCGAAGGTCCACGCATATATGACAATTATACAGAGGTGGGGAGTCGCTTGTCAGCACTTTGAAACCTCCTTAGGTCCTTTTCAGTTCGCAACTGCAGTGGGTGTTGTGTTTGCAACTGTACAACGAATATGTACTAAACCGCGTGTTACACAGACTCTCGGTCTCAGTGGATCCAGCGGCAAAGGATTTGACAACATCCACGACGCCCAGGAATGGTTGAGGGGGTTCCAGCCTTTTGGTTCAATACCCATGACCACGATTCATACGAGTAAGCATTTCCTGGAGCTTGTGATCAAACATTCCCCAGCGCTGTCAGGAAATCTTATCCTGGCTTTTTCGTTCTTGTCTTCGTATTGGGCTGCTAGACATCAATCTCAGTTGGAATGTGTCCGACGGAACGAACGTTAATGTGGGAGCACCCGCGTCCTCGACGTCGAACACAGCGCATGCTACCCATCAGCAAGCATTTCCTGAGCTCATCCCAACACAGGAAGTTTCAGGAGATCGAGTTGAAGTAAAAGAAGCCTCGCACCCCCTTCCTGTAGCAGAGCCTTCTATCGAACTCTCGGACGAGCAGAAGAGCATCTTGAAATTAGTTAAGTCGGGCCGGAATATTTTCTTTACTGGACCAGCTGGTGATGCATGTCCGAGAGCCATACTAAGGATTAGCGCATTCACCATCGTTTGCAGGTACAGGAAAATCAGTCCTACTTCGAGCCATAATCAATTATTTACATTCGGTACACGGCTTTGACGTTGCGATCACCGCCCCAACTGGAGTCGCTGGTTTGAACATTGGTGGGCAGACGCTCCACTCTTGGGCAGGCATCGGGCTTGGAAAAGAGCCACTGGAGAAGCTGAAATTTCGTCTCAATAGCGATGCCATCAAGCGGTGGAGGGGTGTCAAGGCACTTGTGATTGACGAGGGTTGGTCTACCCCTTGTTGGATTAGGTCGAATAATGTTCATTCGCACTAGTGTCGATGTTAGACGGACGTCTGTTCGATAAATTGGTGGGTCTTCGAGGTCCCCTGGAAAATTCCCTCAAAGGGCCCACATGCAAAATGCAGGAAGAAATTGCACGCTACGTGCGACATGATCTTAGTCCTTTTGGAGGCATTCAGGCGAGTTCAGCACTCCTATCATTCAATCAAAAAAAGTTGATACCTTTCTAGCTCATCCTCTCAGGTGACTTTTTCCAATTACCCCCAGTTCCTGAACAGGATTCGACAAGTAGAATCGATGCTACCTTTGCATTCCGAGCTCGGAGCTGGCACTGGTGCATAGAGCATATGGTAAAGCTTACCAAGGTTTTCCGTCAGAAGGACCAGAGTATGCTACTTTTTTTTACCACAACATTTTTAATAGGATTGACACTTTCCCAGCATTCATCGAAATGCTCGCTTCAATGCGAACCGGCAACCTGGCAGACTGGCATAAAGAGGAGTTTCAGAAGCTGTGTCGTCAGGTACACTATGATGATGGTATCAGTCCAACACAGCTGTGTGTCACACCTTCACTTCGGGGGCATCGTCTTTACCTTTTATCCATCTAGGTTTCCCCTCAAGGCCGACGTGGAGAGACATAACCTTAAATGCCTTGGCCAACTACCTGGCGAAGCGATGATGTATACAGCTATGGACGCGCGTGGACGTGATATATATGAAGACCGCCTCACGGTCAATCAGGTGGAGAAGTTGCTCGCAAAGCATGTCTGTCCAAGACAAGTCCCTTTGAAGGTGGGGGCTCAGGTGATGTTACTTCGTGTATGACTCGTCATGTCATCTGTCTCGTTGCCTCACATCTCCATCCATCTAGAATATGTTACAAGGGGTACTTGTCAATGGATCACTGGGTAAAGTCGTCGAGTTTATCAGCCTTCATGAAGCACAACAACGGCATATCGAAATGGCCGAGCTAGAACGACGAAAAGAAGGATATGTACCTCATACCGTATATCCGCCAGATGCCGAAGACAATGAACCTGGCCTCATTGCGCTTGATAATCATACATTCAGGAGGGACCAGTCTTGGCCCCTTGTCAAGTTCACGAATGGCAAATCCCTCCTGTGTTCGCCGGTCGAATTTGTAGTCGAGGGCCTAAAAGGCAATGTCGAGGCCCGGCGACTCCAAGTCCCGCTCGCACTCTCTTGGGCCATGTCCATACACAAATCACAAGGACAGACGCTCACCCGAGTCAAGGTAGACTTGGCGCGAATATTTGAAAAGGGCCAAGGTGGTGCACTTGTGTCTGGCACTCTACCATCGCTTACGATGTCTCCGCTGATTCAGCGTACGTTGCTATCTCGCGTGCTACTAGCATGGAAGGGCTAGAGATCATCAACTTTGACTCTGAAAAGTAGGTCCATGGAAGTTCAGTGCTTGGCACTCTTGCTCACTTGCTTTCTCAAGGGTTATGGCCCATCCGGATGTCATCGAGTGGCAGAAGCAGTGGGACAAGGACAGATATCAAGAAGAGGAGATGGATAGCGACTGGGCTGTGTCACAATGGCACGCCTCGTTCCACGAATAAAGATTCAGTGGAGTTTTAACTGTTAGTGAATACAATATATCATACCCCATCTGAGACCAATAATAAATTCACAGGACTCAAAAAGTAGTGCTACAAGTCGGATGATGTTTCGCTACGTTGATGTATCGAAAGGTCGCAGGCAGCCGGAAGAGAAACAGAACTGGGGCGTGACGACAATACGGACGGTGAAGATGGCGAATAATTTGAAATATGTAGCTCCACCGACGTGTCTGTGCTCGCAGACGTTGACTCCTCGATAGGACGAGATGGGACAGGAGGGATGTCCATTGTTGCCCGGATGGGTGACACTGGGTTGCCAGCTCGGAGTGAAGGGTGAATGCTATATGCCGGTCGGGCTGGTAACCGGGGGGTGAAATCTTCACTTTGCCGAGGTGACAGCGGTCGCGGCGGAATGTTGCCCACCCTGGTGTGACATGTGCCGTAGTTGTACACCAGTGTTTGCTCTCCGGGTGGGGCATCAGGTAGAGGGGGTGAAATGCTCTGAGGTGGGTCCTCAAAGAGCTGCGAGACATTTTGAATCAAATCATCCATTCTCGTGTCCTTTGAAAGACAAGGTCAGCATCTGGTGGAGCGTGACAAAGTTCAGTACCTTGAAACTCTGAACGCTGAGCAGATCACCCCCCTTCGGAATATCCTCTTCCCCGAATATAACAGTACCGAACACGATCGCCAAGTTTCTGGCATCCATCTTGTTTTTCTCTGAGAATGTGGCAACACGTGCGAGATGCTCCACAATGGCTCGAAGCGTTTCTCGATGAATGGCTGGCAACCTACGAATCTTCGAGCGCATCTGAGCTATGAGGCTTGGATCTCCCACTTGATGCGCAACGTCAGTAGTGGTAAGACATCTGTATAAGAAATCGCCTACCTCGACCCTCTGTGTGCTCAGTACGGTCCGAGAGAGGATATCTGAACAAGGGCTCTGGTAACTCGCGTAGATACAACTGATGGACCGGGTCAGTGGACTGGGGTATCACGAGCGTAAAATTTACCTTCAAGAGTGAAGCAACAGCGTACACATCGTCGGTTAATCGATTGAATTTGAAGCCTGCCTCGTTTCTTTCTATCTTGTGTTGTAACTATGTTCGTGTCAGTTGGTTCTCCACTGAGCAAAATGCAAGGCCCGCACATCTTGTACGACAGCATGGCGTCCTGATACCTGTAGGGCTTTGAATCAGAGACAAGTGCTGAGAGTAAAATAAATAAATATCTCACGCGATAGATACCCTCCGATTCTAAACCTCTCTCGTCAATTTCTTGCACACAAATTCGAACGATCTTCGGGATCTCTGTATCCGCGAGACCTCGAGAAGTCGCATAATCCACCAGACTGACACCAAAGATCAAATCGCTACACTCTCCAACGTTATAGTTATAATAAAGTATGGGCTTCGGAATCAGGGACGTTAAGGCACGGGGGATATGAGTGGCGACAAGAGATACGTCTTTGTCGGGGGAGATTTTTGTAACCATTGATCTTGCATGTTCGGAAAGCTGTGTCTGTGTCATAGTAGTCGCACTAAGAGTCAGTGAGTACCATGCCCCATAAGTGGAGGAAGATATGCGAACATCATGTTATCAATATACTTTTCTAGTACACCTTTAACAGTGCTCGAATAGTCACGGGTGAAGTTTGTCAGGCTCTTGAATTATGTCAGAATGATAAGCAACATCGTTGCAGGCCCATACCATATAAGCGCTCTCCAATATCTTAGTTCGACGAAGTCGAAGGGTTTCTAACCAGTGAGTGCCCTTACGGTATTCTTTATCTGGAACGAGTTTGAACAAACTGATAAAAAATGAGTAGAGGTGGGACCGACCAGCCTCATCGGCTTCGCGTTTCGCACGGACTGCACGTAGCGCGCTATTTTCGGAACGTACACCAAGCGTCTCCTTGACTGTGGAGCCTTTATCCAGGAGTACCATCAACTGATTGAGCTGTTTCTTACCTGCAAAAGATCAGTCCGCGAGTGAGTGC
Organism: Singerocomus inundabilis; assembly: GCA_038089075.1. Classification (NCBI taxonomy): domain Eukaryota; kingdom Fungi; phylum Basidiomycota; class Agaricomycetes; order Boletales; family Boletaceae; genus Singerocomus; species Singerocomus inundabilis. The sequence goes on from JBBPKD010000818.1 coordinate 13,201, forward strand.
ATGGTAGAGGAATATTTACCATGCTGGGCAAAGTCGGAAAATGTTGTGCCAGAAGTTGATGGTGAGCGATTACGCGCCACATGCGTCGTCCCGGAGGGCCTTCTGTCAAGGGGTCGAAGGGGTTGGGGTGCGGTTACAACAGGTCTTGAAGGCAAAGCAGGATTTGAGCGAGAGTTGGGCATGGAAGCTCCGCCGGTTTCACCGTGCGGTACGGTCGAAGGAGGTTGGGAAGGGATAGATGCAGCTGCAAGCTTGTAGTCCTAATTATAGGTGAGCTGGATGAACAGGGTCAAGCTCGGATACACCACCTCCACTTCTTGGCACTTCTTGAGATAAGTACGCTTCAGTTTCGGCAAGGTGTTCTCTGCATAATCCAAGTACGCAGAATTAGATTCTTTGAGGTCCTCCTTGATGCGTTTACGTGTGCGTTCTTGGGTCTCCTAGGGCCGAGGGGACCACTCAGCGAAGATACTCAGCACGGTAGCAGACAGGATGCACCTTGAGTGCCATCAAGCTGTTGATAGCATCCAAAGTGAGGGATGAGAGGAATGCTTGTCTCGTCTGTGCCTCTGTGAGGGGTGAATTGACGCCGTCTGGTTTGGATGAGGGAAGGACGAACCTCTTTCTACATTGTCCCTGACTTCACCCCATGCTCGGCGAGCAGTGCCCATATCTGTGCGATCGTCTAGAAAGGCGTCAATCGACTTTGTTTTCCGATGCAACCTGAGTAGAGACTCGACACTATGAAAGACACGTTGCGATTCGTGGAGAGAGAGGGTGCGAGATCCACCCACTAGATTTCTTCTATACGCTTCCTGACGTGTTTACATTATCTTGAGGGGTATCATCACACTAGCTACGACCGTACATACCTTTCCTGGAAGAAGCTGAGAAATGAGTCAGTGAGCACCTTGAGATGGTGCTCAAAGAAGGGCAGAGGACCAGACTGGAGTGATGGTTCTGATAAGGACGGCCTGGGCTGCTGCACGACATCGAATGGATCTGTCGTCGGCGTCGGCGTCG
>JBBPKD010000819.1:0-14212 GCA_038089075.1 Singerocomus inundabilis
AGGCGACCAATGGATACCAGCGTATATCCGACTTCCGGTGAGTACAGAACTTCGGTAAGTCATAACTTCGAGGTTTTGTACCCATTTGGTACCTTGATAACCATGTCGCTGACTCCTATTGCGACAAACTTTTGACGATTTGCAGCTGTGAAGGACTTGTTCGGAATATCCACAAGGTTTTCAAAGTGCTCGTGGTATAGGGAGATATGACATGTCATCCCAGAATCAAAAAGTTCAATCTGACTCGATTCAATAGGTCCATCGACTGCCTTCATTATGACATCTTCTGGTTCATCTGCAGGTTCGGCAAAGTCAGTAAATGTCTCATCCACGACTCCCATCACCGCTCAGGACTCCTCAAGATCCCAGACATTCTCAAGAATGTCTTCATCTGCCACTGAGAACCAATCCTGGCCATCTCCACCTTCTTCGTCATCAGACTCTGTTGATGACAAGCCTGGAATAGACTTGTCATCACTCGACTCATCGACAACTCCGAAGACACTGTCTTCTGAATCCGAATCAGCTACTGCAGCATTTGTAGCACTGCTCTTGGTGGGTTTCTTCTCACTCTCCTTTTCTTTCCGATGAAAAGCTGCGAGGTGCTCTGTAGAGTCACATATGTAGCATGCACGTGGCTCTTTCTTTGAGTCGCCTTTGTAAGTCTTGTTACTGCACTTCCCCTTACTTCGGCTATTCGAAGTTGATGACGATCCGATGGCCATGGCTTTATCATGATCTCGATCCTTGTCGGTGTGTGGTGAGTGCTTCGCCTTCTGGCGCTCAGCTTCTTCTGTGATCACTGAAATGAGGGTATCAGGATCTAGTGTCTTTGTAGAGCTGAATAGTCGAGCAGCGGTTAGCTGGCTCGATACAAAGTTGGCAAGATTGTTGGGTAGGGACTTGATGATAGTAGATCAGTAATCTTTCTCATCGATGTCAACTCCTACAGCTGCCAGTTCTTCACACTTGGTTCGAAGATTGTCCAAGAATTGATGGACGTCACTGCCCTTTTGAAACTTGGACTCCAAGAATTGCGTGCACAGGTCCGTTTATACATACGTGCTCTTTTCAGTATACTCCTTTACTATCTCGCTCCACATACCAGCTACACTCTTCTGCTTTTGGACTCACAATGCAGTTGAGTCCAGAATACGCTGGGTGAGTAGATGTTTCACCATTCATTCATTTTTCAACCACTTGTCGATCTCAGTTTGCTGTGCTGTCGTAACAGAGGAGGTATAGTTGGGACGAGTGGTGGTACCATCAAAATGGTCCCACAGGTCCTTTGCTTCGACAGCGACTTGGAAACAGAAGTTGAAGATCGCCCAGTTTGTTCCTTTGACTTTGAGCTTTGGGACATTGCTCGGAAGGGTGTCAGTGGTGACAGGGATAGAGGACATGACGATGGTAGTGATAAGATGTAGTTTTGATCAATTAGCACAAGGGGCCAGGGCTTATAACCTATGGAAATAGGTACTTGATCTGAAGTGTGAGCACGTGACTAGTAGATATACTCTCAGTTGTGTGTGATGCAATGGACTAGTATGAATTCACCTAGTAGATATACTCTATGTACAGATGAGTTCAATGGCAACGAATAAAAGAAGTATGAATAGCTCACCTCAGTCGTGTGTGATGCAATGGACTGAGGTGCTCGAGTATGAAAACAAAGATATATATGCTGTGAGTGTCTATTGTTCTGTTCAAAGGAGATAGAAAAGATCATATACATGATCCGTGTGTTAATGACCACATAGAACAATAAGAAAGACTACGTGAAAGACCGTAAGTGCAGTAAGGCGACCATATGGATTTCATATGTATGAGTGGTGGTAGCGTGTCAGGCCATATGTGAACCGGTTATGGGTTTGAGCCGTTGCTGGTTTGGGCTGTGTGCGTGCTTGTTATTCCAACAGTTACTGCTCGTGCCAGTATATGATAGTGTGCCTGCCGAGGCATTATAATATAAAGATCTTTTTAGATTCTAGACCGTTGAGCCTTAGCTTCAGTTAACTACAATCCAGGAAAGAAGATCCTGTTCCTGACTTAGAGTCTACCCCAGTCTCTACTATTTCATGTCTCATATGCATACCCTTCGACATCTCCCAACCTCCACACTCAATCCACATTGATGTTCTTTTCCACAACAAAGAAATTAGTATCCTTCAAAGACCCTAGTGGAAGATAAAGATCAGTTCGAAAACGCCTGGATGAAACTGGATACATCAGTATGGTTGGACCCTCTGCCACCAGTGGAATCGTAAGATCCAGCTCTGAAAGAAGAACTGATTTAATCCGAAGCTATACTTAGTTATACAAGAAGAAGAGAACATCTCTGCGTCTCTAGGATGAAGAAGAATAAATCTGCTAGAGGTTTAGTCTGCACCCAAATAATGAATTGATTAAAGGTATCAGTATACGTCCTTCGAGATGGTGGTTACAAGTCACAGAATCAGCTGAACCCTTTACCCGATTTGTTTACAACATTGCTTACGTCTACCTCAAAAGGATATCAAGTGCAACACTTACGATTAGACAAGGCTTAGTTTATCAAGCGATCTGCCAGAGCATCTGCAATCTTAGCACGGCACCAGATCTAAAATAAGATGTGCTTAATTCTCTGGTTCAAGTCAAGTCTTTTATGAAGTCCATTGCACTGATCAATTCTGGTAACAAGAGCAAAGAAATATTAAAGACCTCAAAAGATTTATTTAACGACATCTATCCTATTCCGATCCCCTGATTATTCCCTTATTGACTCTACCCCTCAATGACATCATCATACCGACTCTACCCTATCCTTTGATTAGTTTCTGTCCAGAGAAAATGTTAAAAGCTTCACAAGCAAGGATAAAGAAGATGTGTAGAAAAGTCTAAGAGTTTTCTTTTTAAATTTGCAAAAGATTGAAGTTGTTCGCCCTGAGTAGACTATGCCTAGAGCCTAGCTGATCCTCAAAATGCCTATGGGAAGCTGCATTGAAAAAGTACCAGTGGAATCAAGAACCGTAGCTTCAAAAGAGAGGAGATGAAGCAAAGCCTATAAAGCAAAGTTGATGTTAGAGCAATCAAGTCAATCAATTTGATGAAGAGAAGACTTGAAGATAATTTTATTTTCCTTCTTTGTTATCACTCAATTCGCACAGAGTCTAAATGTGGAACTCAAGACTAAGATCACAACCCCCATGCTAGTAGTATCAAAGTCAAGAGATAATTGAACCATCATTAAAGGTTTTCTTCCAGCATGAAGTAAAACTGCCTAGATCCTAAACAAGATCAGAAACTGTCCACCATTCTATCTAAAGGTAATCAAGATCTAATCACCAGCATACAGTTATTTGGTTGAAAGACAGTGAGGCCTACAATGGGAAAAGGATCAAGAGAACCAATGGAGAAGACTTCTGACCAGAATGTCGATAAACTATCTGTCCATCCACATCGACGCTAAACTTGGAAGATATCTTCAAGGATTTGAAAGTTCAACAGATCAATTCTCCTCACTGCAGTTATTCATCCTTTGTGAAGTGAGGCTTTGCCTGGAGAGGAGATCCAAGAACTTGAAAATCCAAGAAGATATTATGTCTTGAAGCAGACATTAAACACTTTCTGGTGGTTGTTCACTCAACGATTATTAGTTCTCGATCAGAACAGAAACAATCCGACATTTGGCACAGTTGTTAAACATCATTGTTTCTGAAGATGAATAGAAACTTATTTGCTCCTAAACATGAGTTTAAAAGGTTTATCTTTTCTTTTTCTTTCAGTTTCCTTTAGAAGAAGCCCAAGTTAAGAATACGATTGAAGTCTTAGAACATTATTCCGGTTTTGTGGGTGGCACCAAATAGGGGCCTGCGTAATGACAAGACTTTCAAGTATTCAAGACATCAAGCCTATTCTCAATTATATTCTCCATTTTCTCTTCATGTTTGCTCTAGAAAATCCAAGAAACAATATACAAAACATAGAAGATATAAAAAGAAGTATAAAAAGTATTAAAAGAGTTATTACCAGCTCAGACATGAGGATAAACATGTTCTAAAATAAAAACTGATTGCAAAGATAACATCAAAGCTTTCTATGTAGTCTGCAATGACTATAAACTATGATTAGTTTGAAGGAACTTAAAACCTTATAGTCCAGTATGATGATAAACTGCCTAGAGTCTGTAAAGACTATAAACTATCTTTTGAACAAGTTGACATGATCAAGTATCCAGCAGTATCCTCTGTTGCCACTCAGTTCACTTCTAGGTCTTTAAGGATTTCCCTAGCCATCAACAAGAAATTCCTCCCTTCTTTTCATTTTCAGATTAAGGTCTATACCTAGTCAAGTGATTTGAAGATTCAAGGCCCTGGTTATTCATTCAGCAATGAAAGTGAGGCCCCAGCCAAGAATTGAATCTGATCAAGACAAAATATCCCCATGTCCATGTGCCTTCTGAAAATCATCTTGTTATTCTCCTCCTTGAGTTTATTGGTAAAGCTGAATGGGAAGTAGTACCTGTCGACATCGAACAGGGAAGCTCAGGAAGAAGTAGTAACCAAGATGCTCTACTCCCAGGGATATAGGAGAATCCGCTGTTATTGGTCAAGGTTAACAAAGTAGAAGCATTCAAACAAGTTCTACAATGAAGACTTTGATTCTTTGTTCAGTCTAGCTGGAGACTTTAAACTGAGCATCCCCCTGTCTAGCCAAAGACTTAAAACTATGGAATTGTTTATGGAAATGACAATGATGCTGTCTGGGAATACCACGGCCATCTGATATCATATTCAAAGTCTTAGTAATGACTATAAAAGTGCTTTTGTCCTCAATATGACTCTAAACTGTTTCTTTTCTCTTTCCTTCCCTTGGTTTATAGATTTGGCAAGCCATCCTCAAATCTAGCCTTCTCTCATCAAATACTCCAGACTTTATTGTTTGGTTTTATTCGAATCCTCTATGGGCCATACACTGTACTCTCAGTCTCACCACCATAATATGGATTTTGGGTGTTCAAGAGTCAAGAATAATTTGGATATTCATCTTCAAGTTTGCTCTCATGTGCTGCATTCTGTCAATAATTGCCATTGACCTCTGCCCTCCCACCACCCTTTTATGATCAGGATGTTTGCTAGCCTTAGCAGCATTCTTATGACACAATGCTTCACCTTACTTTGGGATCATCTGGAATCTGATCCTGGAGAGGAGATAGTGTTATGAAACGGGATTTTATCTTAATCCCATGACTATTCTTTTTTCCCTGATCATGTAACCCTTCTGTTCCTTCACAACATCACGCCTTCACCCTGTCACACGATCACAACTCTTTACCTCTTCACACTTTCATGATATCACCAATCACTGATCACCCCTAACTTTTGATTATCACCTACAGGCATTCTTGCCTTCTTCATATCCGCTATCCCTGATCAATTGATCATGACCCTGCAGGATCATTGATTGATCTCTGCCACAATCACCCTTCCTGATCATTCACACTTTGTGATCAATCTCCATTTCATATTCTAGCATGAGATATGCTTCTGATCTTCTCAACCTCATACCTTAACTTGTGTTTGCATTGAGGCCAGCCTTACCACTGCCTCACAGACTATTACAATACAACCCTCTACCCATTAATTACCATATACCCTAGACAATGTCACAGCTTGGTCTGTGCTTTATCATGTACCATATATAAGAGGTTGTGAGTTGGCTGGTGTCCCCCCAGCCTAATCCACTTGTTACCTCTCCTACCCTGCCTTCATTGGTGGCCTAGTGAAGTACCCTACAAGTAGTTAATGACTATTCACCTGTTACACTTTTCTCTCTATCTCACTTCGCCTTACCTTTGCCCTCATACTTATACTACCAAAGGCTAGCCATATGCTAAGCCATCCTTTTGATTATGCGAATCTTACAATGCTGACTTATCACTTCCCACATTACATCATCGACTGTGCTTCACTTTCTGCTCTTCGTTTCCATGCACAGCTTGACTCATTCACCTTCAGTCAGCATTATCTTTTAGTCATTGCTCTCATTCTGCCATTGGCCACTGTACTTATGACTCGCTCTGACTCATACCAGACCTGCCCTATAGCATGGTCTGTGCGCAGTACCCATAGGTATATAAAGGCACATATCCAGTATTGTACCTTAGCTTTCGTCTCCCTTGTGCATACTCTGCCATTGTATTATTTATAAGCAATATATTTGCTTGCTACCTCCATCGCCTCCTCGCTTAGTCAGCAAGCTCCTCAAGCCTGCCAACGCTAAGGCGAACTAAGAGTGGTTACACTATGTACCCACAGACTCTGTCTCACCCCATACTCACCAGTCAACTTCGTACCATTATCTTAGCACTCTCAAGGGCTACACTTAGTCCTACCTGGGTTAAGTGTAACAAAAGACAAAAGCTCTCTTATCAACGGCGTCTAGTACTATCTAGTATGCATCACCCTTCACAATGTCTCAACCACCACACCACCTACAACAACTGTCAATCTACTCATGGCGAACCAATTGCGCCCTAGCTTAGGCATCATTCGAAGAATTCAGCTCTTCTCCCACTGATGAAGAATCTGACCAAGATATCACTCCATCAGACACAGCAAGCAACCAACTTGCTGTTCAGCTAAGTCACACTCTATCTGCACAAGCATCCATTCCCAGAGTCCCTACACCACCCTCTCCCCCTTCCATTCCTTGAACTCTCCCCTTTTCCACCTCTACCACCTCTACTACTGCACCAATGTCTCATAAGCCAGTTGAACTCCAACTCAGCACTCCAGAACACTTTGACAGGGACTATAAAAAAGCCATCCCATGGCTTGAAACCATCATCTTTTATCTAACAGTAAACGAAGATGTCTATACAACCTCGGCCAAGAAGATTGCCTTTTCCCTCTCCTATATGACCAAGGGAAGTGCAGCCACCTGGGCTCAAACCTTTAGAAACAAAGCCTACAATGCAACTACGGGAACGATAAACATGGATACGTTCCTTGACTTTCAAAAACTTTTTAAAAAAGGCTTCCAACACCATGACCTCGTCAATGAAGCAATCCAATGGTTGATGATGACAAGGATGGAATACAATTCCAAGAAGAAGGAATATGAACCTTCTATCACTGAATACAACACTGACTTCGACACTAACATAGCCAATGCAGGAATAACAGAGGAACATGTCCTCATCAGCTACTACGCAGCAGCAATACTGATGAATATAATGAGAAGGATCTATACCATGGATGAAGTTCCAAAAAAGATCATGGAATGGAAGAAACAAGCCATAACTTTCGTTTCTCAAAATGCACAGGCTGATCAGATTGCTTCAAATGCAAGGAAACCTCACACCCAACCATACTATATCCCACGGTGATATGAAAACACCAAAGACCCCAACACAATGGACATAGATGGGGTAAAAATCACCAAACTCACCCCAGAAGAAAGAAAACGATGCAGAGAAAACAACCTCTGCTTCCGCTGTAGAAAGGCCAGGCATACAAGTGCCCAATGTACTGCCTTCAAACCACTTCCTTCCCCTCCACAAATGAAGAAGACTCGCGTCACCAAGAAAGAGGAAAAACTTCCAAAGCTGGAAGAGGTAACTGACAGTGAAGATGAAGATGAGGGGAGTGAAGCGATGGTTAAAGTAGTCAAGGGTTTTTAGAATGGGGAACACCACCAATGCAAGTGTCTCCCCAATGTCTTTATGCTAATGTAGTTGTATCCAAGAACCAAAACTCACTAAATATCCCTGTTCAACTCTTGGTCTCCACTAGTGAAAAGAAAAGCGTCGCCACCCATGCCCTTATCGACAGCAGGGCAGAAATCAATTGTATTGATTGGAACTTCGTAAAGAAACATAGGATCTCACTCCAGTGACTGGCCAACCCTATCAAAATCCAAAATGTTGACTCTTCCGCAAACAAACAAGGACTGGCCAAATATAAGGCAGTCCACTATCTCAACATTGACGGACTGTTCCAACTGGTAGAATTCATTGTTATCCAGTGTGGAAGCAATAATATCATCCTAGGATCACCATGGATTCAGGATATCAATCCCACCATCAACTGGAAACGACGAACTGTCGCCATTCCTCTGTCCACCAACCAGTTCAAGGACTACTATTCTGCCTACACTACAACCAAAAGAAACACAGAACAGTCATGCCAAACTAGAGCACCACTACCACGTCACGTCAACATGGCCAAAGAAGAAACAAGTCATTTCTTCAAGTACCTCCAATGCCGTTCTCTCGAAGAACAACTAATACGAATGGTAACCAAGGTGCAACAACAACCCTCTACAAATCAGATAAAGAAGGCAGGGAGGTACTTCCTATCACCCAAGGCGGTCAACGCCACCACTTCAACATCCCTAGCCATCGACGCATTAAAGGATAAACCAAAGGTTACATTACCTGAAAAATTTTCATTATTTTCTAGGATATTTTCTCAAGAAGCAGACAACCGTCTCCCACCAACCCGACCCTATAATCACGAGATCAACTTTAAAGAATCGTTCAAACCACGGATCAGGAAACTTTACCCTCTCAACCCCAATGAGAAGAAGGCCACTGAAGCTTTTCTAGAGGAGAACTTAAAGTCTGGGAAAATTCAACCCTCCAAATCACCTCAAATGTCACCATTCTTTTTTGTCAAAAAGAAAGATGGAAAACTATGACCCTGCCAAGATTACCGCTACATCAATGAACACACTATCCGCAACACCTACCCACTACCTCTCATCTCCGATCTAATGGACAAAATGAAAGACGCCAAACTATTCACCAAGTTTGACGTACGATGGGGGTACAACAACGTACATATAAGAGAAGGCCACCAATGGAAGGCAGCCTTTATCATGCATAAGGGGCTTTTTAAACCAACCATTATGTTCTTCGGGCTGTCAAACTCACCCGCTACCTTTCAGCGTTTCATGAATGACTCCTTCCATGACCTAATAGCCAAAGGATGGCTGGTAATTTATATGGATGACTTACTGATATTCTCCCCAGATTAACAAACTCACAACGAATGAACCAAACAAGTCCTCACCCGAATGCAAGAACTTGATCTCCATCTAAAGTTGGAGAAGTGCGCCTTTGACAAAGAAGAAATGGATTATCTAGGTATGGTAGTCAAACCTGGGTCTATTGCCATGGACCCCATCAAGCTTGATGGCATCGCCAAATGGCCTACTCCGAAAACGGTGAAGGAAACGAGATCCTTCCTCGGTTTTGCTAATTTCTACAGAAAATTCATTCCCAACTATTCCAACATTGCTCAACCACTAATTAATCTAACCAAGAAAATGCAAGTGTGGAACTGGGACACATCATGCATCCAAGCCTTTGATTGGCTGAAAGCTCTCTTCTTATCTAAATCTACATTATGCTTCCCTGATATCACCAAACCTTTCACCATTGCCACTGATGCTTCACTGGTAGCATCAGGAGGAGTCCTCATGCAAAAGGACGACAACAGTCTGTCTCACCCCTGCTCCTATCTCTCACAATCGTTTTCCCCTACAGAACACAATTACAACATCTACGACTGCAAACTGCTTGCAGTCATTCGTGCCCTAAAGACCTGGCATCACTATCTCTAGGGTGCTATTCACTCTGTTCGCATCCTTACTGATCACAAAAATCTCACTTACTTCAGGAAAGCCCAGAAGTTAAATCACCGACAGGCCCACTGGCTCTTAGATCTAGCCAACTTTGACTTACAACTACAACATGTCCCTGGAACCCAACTCGCGGCACCCAATGCCCTCTCTCGCTGCCCAAATCATGGCACAGATGTCTCCGGGGATAATCATGTCACCCTACTTCCCCCCTCACTCTTCATCAACCTCATAGATGCCACCTTGACCTCCCAACTATCTGATTCAACCAAGATGGATTCAACCGCTCTGGAAATCCTACAGAAACTCGACCCCTCGACTCCCGCCTTTCTTCGGTCCCGTCTCTCCGCTTTCCAGTCCATAAATGGTCTGCTCACCTATAAGAAATGCATCTATGTCCCTTCAGACCTTCGCCCCCGCATTCTCTCCCTCTACCACGATCACAAATCTGCTGGCCACCCTGGCGTTCAGAAAACCATGTCCCTCATTACTCAGCATTTTTGGTGGCCAGGTCTTGCCACCTTGATGCGGAATTACGTCTCCCACTATATATCTTGCCAAGCTAACAAGGTTAATACTCACCCCACAACACCGCCGCCTCTGCCCATCCCTTCCTCCGCATCGCACCCCTTCCAGCAAATCAGTTGTGACCTGATTACGGATTTGCCCCTCTCCGACGGCTTTGACTCCCTCATGGTCATGGTCGACCATGGCCTTACAAAGGGGGTAATTCTATGTCCTACAAAGAAAACCGCCACTGCCGCTAACATCACAGAACTCTTTTTTGAATCTATATATAAAAGATTTGGACTTTATGATAAAATTATATCAGATAGGGGACCCCAATTCGCCTCTATCTTTGCAAGAGCACTTGAAAAACTGCTCAAGTATGATTTGTCTTTGTCCACCACTTACCATCCACAAACAGATGGTCAAACCAAAAGAGTGAATCAAGAGGTTGAAACCTACCTCTGCATTTATTGCGGCAATCACCCGACCACCTGGACTATACTAATCATGCATGCAGAATTTGTACACAACCATTGACCCCACTCTGTGACCAACCAATCACCATTCTTTCTAATGATGGGTTACGAACCCAAACCTCTACCTTTCATTGCATTTGACACTAACTCCCCTTCCGCTGACTTAAGAGTCAAACAGTTAATCATCACAAGAAATGAGGCCTTAGCGGCCCATGATCAAGCTCGGCTACACATGAAAGAAAGGTACCACAGCAAATACAAGCCATTCAAAAAGGGAGATAAGGTCTGGCTAGAAGCGACTAATCTAAAACGACAGGTGGCAAACCCAAAGTTTGCCCAAAAACGAGAAGGACCCTTTACAATCACTGACATCTTGTCTCCCATCACTTATAGACTCCACCTCCCAAAAACCTGGAAGATTCACTCCATATTTCACACCACACTTTTCTCCCCATTCAGAGAGAATTCCATCCATGGAACTCCTCCTCCCATGCCACCACCAGAACTAATAGACAGGGAAGAGGAATTTGAAATTGAACGGATCTTGCGCCACCACGGCTCCCCATCACGCCGCTCATTCCTGATCCAATGGAAAGGATACCCACCTGAGGACGATTCCTGGATTCCAGAAAAGGAACTATCTCATGCCCCACTATTACTCACAGACTATAAAAAACGTTACCGACTTTAAAACTCCATCTACCCACTTTTCACCCCAATGCCCACCATCACATTCTATCTCATAACAATTTGACTCGCATCCATGGCCATCTCGACCTCACCAAGCCAGTCTAACTCATCCCTGACAATCAAATCTTCCATCACCCACTCGCAGGTTACTACCCCTATAGTAACAGCTGAAGAGAATTTTCCCTGTACCACAACACCCACTGATATATCTCCTCTTTTCTCCCATCCTCCTATGTACGCTTCATTGGCCACCCCCTCCATGGAGGAGGTGGCTCATCTTGTTTATAATACTATTACTTCTCCGCCCCAACACGAGGTTCGCTCAGTAGACTTACCCCTCTATGCCAATAGACTTAGGAGCAGCCACCCTGATTCAAACTATGCCCTTCGTGTACGCACTTTCACCCAAGACCCATAACTCTCCATCCCCATCAAAGCTCATCTCGATGTGGGATCTGTCCTCCACTCTCTCTATGCCGCCCTGTTAAACACTCAAAGACTCTGAATGGGAGCCGGGCGGGCCAGCAATAATGCCAATGCAACCGCCGCATTCCTTACCTCTGTCATGAGCTCAGTTGCTACCAATGTAGAAACAGCATTATTGGAAATGGCCTATCAACTGGAATTTGGGGAGTTCCTGGACGACTTGGACGAGTATCTAAGGAACCTGAACCATGCTAACACCACGCCCACTAACTCTACACCATCCGTGTCCTTTGACCCCCTCACCCTCAACGAGATCATCGTCATGGAGAAATTGGACTCCTACTGGACAGAAGGAGACGGACGAGTCGCACTCCTTCCTATCCACCCACGATACAGAGAGGCATGCTTCCAATGCCATTGTCTTGGTCACTTATGCATCGATTGCCCCATCTACCAGTGCCCGTTCTGCATGCTGTGGTGCCCGGGCCACACACAAAATCAATGCAACCTTCAATGACCAACCTCCCTCATCGTGGACCATACCACAACCAGATCACCACCTCCATCGCCATCCACCTCCTCTCACGACTCCTCCAACCCCCCATCTCTCTAACACTCACCCATTCGCCAAATGACCGGACGTAGGGGTCATCCACATCCTGCCCTCCCCATCCCTCCTTCAGGCTTCCGACCCAGATGCCAGCGTCGTGTTCATTCCCCACCTCTGCCTGCTATGTCGGCAGACCCCATCGAAGACTACGGGGATGACATCTATGATGACACCACATACAGCAACATGACAGGTTCACTGGTCCATGAATCAAACAAGTACACCTGGGCTTGAATCTTGTGTGGTCACTCGAAGTCTACAAAGGGGGTAATGTTACACTTTTCTCTCTATCTTGCTTCACCTTATCTTCGCCCTCATACTTGTACTACCAAAGGCTAGCCATACACTAAGCCATCCTTTTGATTATGCGAACCTTACAATGCTGACTCATCACTTCCCACATTACGTCATCAACTGTGCTTCACTTTCTGCTCTTCATTTCCACGCACAGCTTGACTCATTCACCTTCAGTTAGCATTATCTTTTAGTCATTGCTCTCATTCTGCCATTGGCCACTATACTTATGACTCGCTCTGACTCATACCAGACCTGCCCTATAGCATGGTCTGTGTGCAGTACCCATAGGTATATAAAGGCATATATCCAGTATCGTACTTTAGCTTTCATCTCCCTTGCGCATACTCTGCCATTGTATTATTTACAAGCAATATATTTGCTTGCTACCTTCATCACCTTCTCACTTAGTCAGCAAGCTCCTCAAGCCTGCCAATGCTAAGGCAAACTAAGAGTGGTTACACTACGTACCCACAGACTCTGTCTCACCCCATACTCACCAGTCAACTTTGTACCATCATCTTAGCACTCTCAAGGGCTATACTTAGTCCTACCTGGGTTAAGTGTAACATCACCTGCCTGCCAGCAATGGTGCCCAGGAGTAAGGTTATCTGGAGATAAAGCCAACCCTCCACTCCTCCAGTCCAGCTAGTTTCAACTCACATCCCAGTCAAGACATCTCCCAGTCATTGCCAGTGCATAACACATTCGTTCGTGTTTACTAATTTATTCCAGAAGCCTCCGTGGCTTGGCGGCATCACGCCATACAGGGTGACTCCCTCCAAATAGTCATGCAATCACCCAAGGGTACAGTTGCTACCTGACTATGATTATGCTTGCAAATAGCTGCAAGTATTAGGATAAAGACAGAGCATCATTGCAATAGTATGATTGCTACTATAGCAGTGCAATAGTCTGCTAGGAGTTCATAGAAGAGGCCAGATCTCCGACAACGGTCCTATCATTCTTTCCTGCACCCCCATTCCTGCTGTCCAAGCACTCATTCTATCTGACATCTTGGTTATTGCCCTGTAGCAAGAGTTCCAGGTTGCCTGACAGGACCCGGTGGTTTAGGTTAGGCAGTGTAGCTCACTTGCACTTGCAACATGGTTTCAGCCCTGTAGCAAGAGTACCAGGTCGCCTGATGAGACATGGTGGTTTAGGGTTAGGCAGTGTAGCTCCCTTGCATCTGCAACACTTGGATTAGGCTGACTACCATCCTGTGACCTGAAGAGGCCACACGAAGCATCCATCCCGACACCATAGCTTTTCAGCCCTATTCCAGATGACACCTGATGACATCTTGCATTATATCCAGTCTACACCATGACTACCAACATTTGGATTCACATAGCTGCTTGTAACAGCTTCCAATAGTGCACCTGCCAAGGCATCATAATATAAAGAGCTTATTGCTATTTAGACCATTGAGCTTTAGCTTCAGTCAAACATGAATCAGTGAAGAAGATCCTGTCACTGCTTTAGAGATCGCCCAGTTTCTACTATTCCACATCTCTCCCAACTACCCTTCAACATCTCCCAACCTCCACACCTTTTACTCAATCCACATTGATGATCC
>JBBPKD010000820.1:0-14201 GCA_038089075.1 Singerocomus inundabilis
GAGAATGAGATGGTCGAGATGACCAAGGTGGAGTCGCCCGTACCCACGGCCCCACCCAAAGATCATCGTCCCCATCTCGTTAAGGTGTTCTCCGAGACCGCGATCAACGCTGCTACGTCCGCATTCAAACACCGTCACCCCCCGCAGCGTTCCAACACCATGGGCGCCGCGGTCACGACGTCGACGGTCGTATCGCCACCAGTACAACCACTCTCAACACTCGCTGTTGCAACACAACCAGCTCCGGAGGGCCAAGGTATGTCCAGGCGATCATCTTTCGCCCAGATTCTTGCTAATACAGACTATCCCCCACCTCTTTCCTAGGTGTCACCACCGTATCCAACGTGCCGACCTGGTTGCTCAATGCTTGTCATGCACTCAACTTCCTCACTGCAGAGCACCCCAGAGCAATGACGACACTGAGTGCCGTGCTCATTACCGCGGGGACGTTACCGACGATACCCGCTCTCAGCGGTGGCACGGTCCTGGCATCCGGCGTCGCCCAAGCTGTTGGCGCCATAGCCGTGGGCGTCGGCAACCTACTCAAAGCCCAACAGGAAGGGCAAGTCCAACTCTCGGGACAAGCCCAAGCACCATCGGGCCACCATCCACCGATGCGCGCTGCGACGTTCCAATGAAAGGCCGTGAGAAGGCACCAACACACCCGCCGGTGACGAGACTAACGTCGCTGGACGGCGTAGCCATTATAACAGACTGTTGACTTGCATACTTATTAAATTTACTCTTGCCATCGCCTCTGACATTACATCTAACCACCGCGACGACCACCAACGAGGACACGCGGTCTGATGCGAACCTGATGACAATCAGGTCTTCGCCTTCACTGTAGTATTATTGATACTGTACGTAGCCTGATACTTAGTCGCCGTCCAACGACGATGTAAACACGAGGAAAACCCGTTGTCGGGACTGGAACCTTGACTAATAGGGTCCAGTAGCAATAGTACCTAATCATTATAGCATGGAATGAACCAAGAAACGAGTGAATGGAAACATAAACACGTTGCTTGGCACCTTGTCTCAGCCCCTGAAACTGATAAGTCATCAACAGCGGTCATCGGACACCTACACCGAGGGAACATGCTTGTCCCTACGGGTTAATGAGACGGGCGGATAGCTAGGCCTTAGCCATCTTCCGTCGAGGTCGGGTATTTCATGACCGGCAGGTTCACCATCGACGAACAGCCCACCAGTTATGTCCCATTTACCCAGGGTGATACCTGCATCCTTGCATAGCGTGACAAAGTCGTTCGGGAGGGCTGCTGCCACCTCGAGTCGAAAGTGTTTGTTAGATCCCGTCTTCTTAAATCGCTAGATGGAAAGGAAGCCGTCTCAGCGAAAGTAGTGGTGATCGGCAAACGCGATAAGCATAACGAGAATTAGGCTTACGGAAAAGCATAGACGGGAAGCATGTAGGAACACCCTGTTTTCTGGAACTTTGATAGTGCGGGAAATTTTCTCGGAGATTGAGCTTCGAGAGTAAACCGGATCACCAAGAATAGGTGCTTGGATATCGTCAATATCATGACCATTGGCGACAAAAGTATACAGTGGTGCGACTTGCCATGTAATGAGTGGGCGAGATGAACACGAAGTTGGTGCTTTAACCCGGTGTGGAGCGTGAGTTTGAGTAAGGACAAGGGTGCTTTGGGCTATCCACGTGTTTAAGTTGATATGAAGTGGAGTATTGGTGAACGCTACCAACGGAAGATGCCACAAGCTCCCAGTCCGTGGCTGCAAATTTGGCATTGCAGCTCTCGCTAATAGATACGTGGCCGCCATCAGCATCGATGGGGTCCCTGATTTCACCACTCCGTGCTTGAAAAGATTTTTCACCTCCCCTCACTAATGCCAGATAGGTCTTGCCGATAGATCTGTTGTGAAACTGCTGTGACAATTGCCTCGCGGCAGTAAGGTTCTTGGCGAGTACCAGCGCTCCAGTAGTGGGCTGTATGTCAAGATTACACCAACTCCGCCGGGGCACAAACGTGCTACAGACCTTGTCAAGGCGATGGACCGTGTGAGGTACATTATCCAAATGAAAGTGGTCTTTCAGATCTACAAAGGAAAGCTCACAGAAGTCCAGTCATTAAAGAGGATAGGCACTCACCTGAGAGTAGATCGTTGAATTTATCCACGTCCCTTTCTCTACTAGTAGACCCTTGGTCCTGGATACGAATTGAAACATGATCACAGTCGCATGATAACCTGTGTACACCTACCAGTGCACCGTCCCGTACGTCGGACCCCTGGCAGATGAGATATGGTGGTTTGTTGAGCACGATGATGCCCCGGTCGGCGTATATTGCTAACCTAGACCAGTTCTTTGAAGTTGCCGCGGGTCTGTCCACACAGTGGGAAGCTCGTTACCTTTGACCGTGCCGCGGCGTACATACACACGACGAATTGAAACGGGCTTGTCTGGTCTTGCTTGTCTCTCTCCGAGGAGTCACCGCAGAGTTGAACAGGTCGAGTAGTCTGACTAAGCACGCCTAACAAGACAGATTTGGATTCAGGCCCTCGACGTTCAGGCATGGCTGGCGGTGGTCTAGCGAGGCGTATTCGATCTTGGAGGCGACACGCCCTGCGTACACTCGCGAGACGTCGAGGGGGTTTGGGAAGTGGGTTCAATCCACACAGCGAATCGAGTCGGAATCTGTCGGAACGACGCATTTGGGTGATGCTAGACGGGTCAAATTGGCATTCGGAGCTGGCGTTTTTCGTCCACAGTCCACCATGAGCGAGATGGAGGCCCTCGAAACTTACCAGACACCGCTCTCGAGGTCAGCGATCTTGGTATCTATTTTCACAGCCATCAGAGTTCAATCGGTGCAACAGCCGCTATGCTAGCAAGGAGATGTCTTATCTGTTTTCCTCGGCGGTGCGTGTCGTATCATCGAGGGTGATGTCCATGATTTACAATGTTCGGTGACTCTAGAACCGCTTCAAAACATGGAGAAAATTGTGGCTCAACCTCGCCATCGCAGAAAAGCAGCTTGGACTTCCAATCGGTGACGAAGCTCTCGAGCAAATGAGGGCGAATCTCGTATGGAACCTCATCAAGTTCTCAGTACATTCTCTGAATTTGCTAAGGTAGGATCTGACTCCGGAACAATTTGACATTGCTGCGAAGGAAGAGAAGAAACGGCGTCATGATGTTATGGCACACGTGCACACATTTGGTCAGGTTGCACCGGCTGCAGCAGGCATCATTCAGTACGATTCATCCCTGTTTCGCCACTTTGCGGTGGTATTTATGCGCGTGTGTCTTTGCAGCTTGGGCGCCACCTCCTGTTATGTGACAGAGTACGTGCGACTGCTTTGATGAACGTGACTCACCAGCTGAACTGGAGCTCAGTAATGCAGATTTGATCTTCATTCGAACCGGACTTGGTTATCTCCTCAGGTCGCTCGCTGTTCTAATCTCACGCCTCTCGGCGTTTGCGGTTCAATATAGAGACCTTCCGACTCTGGGTTTCACCCACTTCCAGCCCGCACAGCTCACTACGGTCGGCAAACGCGCGACTCTGTGGATCCAGGTAATGTCCATCCTGCGATATCGTAAGAGGAACAACTAACCTGGTTATGCTGTGATGGCATTTCAGGAGCTTCTATGGGATCTACGGAATATCAAGCGTGCACGAGATGACCTCGGGTTTCGTGGTGTGAAGGGGACGACCGGAACGCAAGCAAGCTTCCTAGCTTTATTCGATGGGAACCATGACAAAGTAGAGGAACTGGATCAACTGGTGACGAAGCTCAACGGGTTTGAATATGCATATCCTGTCACCTCTCAGACCTACTCACGGAAGATCGATATTGATGTTTTGACGCCTCTCGCGTCGCTCGGTGCTACTGCCCATAAGCTCGCAACCGACCTGAGGTTGCTGGCTAATCTCAAAGTTAGTATACATCCTTGCATGGTCGATGCCGTTGTATTTCCATTGACATGATACCAACTAAAGGAAGTTGAGGAACCGTTCGAGTCGACTCAGATAGGTTCTTCCGCCATGGCCTACAAGCGGAACCCGATGCGGTCTGAGCGCGTGTGCAGCTTGTCGCGGCACTTGATGGTATTGCACCAAAATGCGCTGATCACGTCCAGTGTGCAGTGGTTCGAGCGGACTTTAGATGACAGGTTAATTCTGTTCACCAGGGAAATCAGATACCGGTCACTGACGCAACCGCAGCGCGAATCGTCGGGTGACGCTCCCAGAAGCATTTCTGACTGCAGACATTGTCCTGTCGACGCTGCGAAATGTGTGTGAAGGCCTCGTAGTCTATCCCAAGGTCATCGCTCGTCGTATTTCTCAGGAGCTTCCCTTCATGGCAACCGAAAACCTGATCATGGCCATCGTCAAGAAGGGTGGTGATAGGCAGGAAGCCCACGAGAAGATCAGAGTGAGCCGAACTGCATTATCAGGGGTATTGTGATGAATGACCATCAGTTCTCCCTGTGTTCCCCGTTCCCGGATAGGTACTCTCACACGAAGCTGCGCATCAGGTCAAAAACATGGGCCTGGAAAATGATCTCATTGAACGTGTCCGGGGAGACACGTACTTTGATCCTATCAAAAGAGAGCTGGAGATATTACTGGATCCACGAACGTTCATCGGGAGGGCACCGGAGCAGGTAGACCGGTTCATCAAGGAATGGGTGGAGCCGGCACTGGCGGACAAGGAGCTGCAAGAAGCGCTCTTGGGGGCTGGTATGGTGGAGCTGAGTGTTTAGAATGATAGAACGCGTCCACAGCGCGTCATAATTCCTTATGGGCAGAACTCGGCCCGAATATCGCTTCCGTCGGCATGTACCCTCGGAGATTGAAATTTAAAACCGCGCTTGAATGTTTGGCAGATGCGACACGCAGGTTAGTACGCGCGACATCGTCCGGGATAGTTGGAGGCGTGTTCGTTAAGCTTGCGAGACCTTGGTTGGCGGTGGGAGAGGGCACGAAAACAGGTGGGTAATCGTGTTAGACTTGTGAGCGGGACCTCACACGCGGCTGAACCTGGAAATAGAGAGCCGCATCAAGTTCAATTCGCACGTTTGCTCCTTTGTCAGGTTGGAATTTGCATCCCTGGGCTTGCTTTTCTCCTCCCAGCAGTCGTCGGTTGAGGTGTCGTGGCCGACCGAATTTCGTGAGTGTCGGTCCTGGGCCTCTCCTTTTGCTCTTCTTCCATACAGCTGAGGAAATCCCACGCGTACGCGTTTGTTTTCTATCCATAAGCGTATCCTCCCCTTCTTCCCGAAGAATCAACCGAGCCCAGTGTCTTCTTGTCTGACCCGTTCTTCTCCAGGCGCAATGAGCAATCTCCAAATCCCCGACTCTGGCTCTTCTCGACAGCATGGTGCTTCACGTCCGGTCTCCGTCTCAGCCCAACCATCGCCCGTTCCGAACCATCAATCCTCATCCAGAAGACAGAGAGCCTCTCACCAGGTCGTTTCTTCTCAACACCAACATCAGACGGCTGATGATCAGCCTGGATATCGTGACGTGTACTCCCACCCTGCTGCTGTGGCCTATGCTGCTGCCCACCCGAGGAGGACCATCCCCAAGTTTGGGCCCTATCTACTCTTGCAGACCGTGGGGGAGGGCGAATTCGGCAAGGTCAAACTCGGCTTGCACAGTCAGTGGGGCGAAGAAGTGGCTGTAAAATTGATACGCAGGGGCAACATTGACAGCTCCGTGCGGATGTCAAAGGTCGAACGCGAGATCGAGGTTCTCCGTGTAAGTGTCTTTTTTCTGACGATGGACCTGATGTTGACTTGCCCTTAGACCTTGAAGCATCCGAATATCGTTCGCCTGTACGATGTCATTGAAACAGACAAGTACATTGGCATCATTCTCGAGTACGCCTCGGGTGGCGAGCTTTTCGACCACATCTTGGCCCACCGCTATCTCAAGGAGAAAGACGCTACAAAGCTCTTCTCTCAACTCATATCCGGTGTCTGGTACATTCATCAAAAGAAGATCGTTCATCGTGATCTCAAACTCGAAAACTTACTCCTGGACCGCAACCGTAATGTTATAATCACAGATTTTGGGTTCGCTAACCGTTTCGAACACCGCGCCGACGATCTCATGCAGACTAGCTGCGGTTCTCCCTGCTATGCTGCGCCGGAACTAGTCATATCTGAAGGCCTTTACGTCGGTTCCGCTGTCGATATCTGGTCCTGCGGTGTCATCCTGTATGCCATGCTTGCAGGCTATCTCCCCTTTGACGACGACCCTGCTAACCCTGACGGTGACAACATCAACCTCCTTTACAAGTATATCGTTAATACCCCTCTTTCTTTTCCCGAATATGTTTCTCCGGAAGCTAGAGACCTCTTGTCTATGATGCTCGTCCCAGATCCGACGCGTCGCGCAGATTTACGGTCGATCATGGCACATCCTTGGTTGTCAGCCTATGCGCACATCTTCTCCAAGGGCGTTGATGACCTTGAGCGTGCCGCTATGGAGCAACACCAGATGAAGAGACTGGCTTATCAGAGACAGATGCGTCAAGCAGCTGCGGCTCAATCAGAGCCCAGCAGGGTCGCGCGTTCCCAAAGTGCGCGTGTCGATGGCATGCTGAATGCTACCACTTCTACCACGAGTCCAAGGAGCCACTCCTATAGAGACAATTTACCCGCAGGTCAACCAGAATACCTCTATGAGACGTCCGTCGACCAGTCAATATACTCGTCTCCCGCTGCACCCCATTCTCGTAATGCTGTTTCTCTCGCTGTTACCCCCGCTACGTCTACAGGACCCTCTGACGACGATCCATTTGCACCTCCAAGTACTGTCAATATCCCTGTCACAATCTCCACTCCAGACGAAGGACCATCAACCATGCCTAATATCCAAGATATCGATTCCTACCCTCCCAACGGTTCTGCAAAATCTACTTCAGATGCAGGAAAAAAGAAAGTTGCCAGTGGTTTCCGGCACACCATTCAAGTAGAATATCCCGGCGATTCTCATCCCCATGAACAAGCCGGTGGATCCAACCATGGAAAGACCTCCCGGGCTGACCCATCTACTGCTCGTCCCAGTTCCAGGCAGGGCGTCGAACCTCGTGATCGTATGGTGTCTGGATCACTTACGACTCCACGTGCAACTGGAGAGAAGCACTCTGTAGTCCCCCCTGTCGATGCTGAGATGTCTACATCAAAACCTCTTCCGTCTGCTCCATCTACTTCTACACCCTCCCGTGTCGATACGACACACCTCACACCCTCCGCTGCGCTGCGTGAGAACCAACCCCAGACACCCTCGGTTGCTGTCTCTCCGGCCACCCCCTCTCCGATCACAAATGACTCTTCCAAGTCTGCCTACACTGCAACCGGCTCCTCGGGTTCTGGGTCAAGCCGTCACCGCAAAGGTTTGTCAGTGGACAAATTTGGGCTTGGCAAGATATTCGGTACGAACGGTGACCCATCTGTTGTCAATGGTACACGATCTCGTGTTCCATCTGAAAGCTCGGCCGCTGGTATGCCCGTTCTGGAAGAGAAAAAGGCACCGTCGACCGTTGCAAGCACGAATGACACTCCCAAGAATGCCCTCCTGAGTCCTGTCTCGTCCAGTCCGACTGATTCGGCCAAGAAGAACAGGAGGAACACGCTCACAGTCATGGTCGAGCCCCTGAGCCGGACCATCAAATCACGGAAAGGCAAGACTCCTGGTGGTGATACGCCCGTCAAGGACAACCGCGATGTTGAGAAGCCCTTGCCACCGTCTTCTACTGCTTCTCCATCGCAGACCACTCGTGGTACTGTATTCCCAAGCGTGGTAAAGGACGGCCATCAGATCCACGACATGCCTGCGTCGACGACCAAGGCCCGCAATGTCATGCAGTGGTTCAGGAGAAGAAGTAATGTCAAGCCTGATGGCGAGGATGCTCCTGATCTTGGAGCCTTGCGCGCTGGTACGAATCTTTCGTCGCGCTCGCAGATTGCTACGCCGAATTCCAAGACGGAGTTGGAGAGAAATGACGATCAGGGTCGATCTGCTGTTGTTGGGGAGACCTCGTTTTCATTCTCGAGGTCTGGATGGAAGTTCAACGCGACACCCTCTAGCAAGGACGTCTTGCGCATCCATCACGGTGCTGTTGATCAAACGACTATTACCACACGACCACCTCCGGAAGTCATCAAGCATGTCTGTAAAGTGTTGGAGGAGATGGGTGTGGACATCAAGGCTGAGAGCGAGTACAAGTACAGATGTGTCCGTGCGAAGAGGCGAAAGAGTGGTGGTGCAGTTGGGTTGGGCTTTAGCGCGGTTGGAGGTGGGAGCGGGTTGGCAGCGTTCACGATGGTCGGGTCAGCGGCATCGAACGGCGTAAGTTGTTCTTTTTCCTGTCATGTTGCTGTTGCTGAGGATGATGGTTGCAGGTCGACAAGCGCGGTCTTCCTGTTCCGTCTCATCCCTCTCCTGGTGGTATGCTTAAAGGGCTTCTCATGCGAAGGCAGTCATCTCAGGTGTCTGGGGTGGTGTCTTCACACCCGTCGTTGTCCATGGATGACGAGAACCCTGCGACGGCGCCTTCGCCTGTTGACCCTACCCCGAGTGGTGTTGGGGAGCCTATATATGGTGATGTCGCTCAAGATGCGGGGGATGAAGTTCGCTTCTCGGTTGAGCTGACGCGGATAGATCGCCTTAAAGATACATATAGTCTGGATATCCGTCGATTGAAAGGTAATCTACGAAGCTACAAGTTCTTGTACGACACCATCCGAGAGTGCGTATTCACGTTTTATCTCGTATCATGCTCGCTGACGTTGTCTTGTTTTTCAGAAGGGCAGATCTTCAGCGTTGAGGTATTGGCAGGTACCTATATCTTTTTAGCCGTCGGGCTGTTCTATCTCATCGGAAAACACGTTTGCACCATACCCTAGCACGCTTGTAATTTCCTTGTTTCCTTCCTCTTTACCATTTGCCGTGACTTGCTGTTCAGCTGTTTGTCTTGTCCTGCTCTAGGTTTTCATTCGGTCGACTTATTGTCCCCCTTGCTATTTTCATTGATCCTCATTTTCACAAGGTCTCAAATCCACTTGTTTTCCTCCCTTTTCTTCCTCCTTGCGTCCAAATCCACTCATCGCCGTTATATGACAAAAATCTTGATTTCATTTTACATGTTTGTATCCTAGTGTCAGATCACCCGGACTGGCTGATTCCCTTGTTTCTCTTTTGATTCCCTTCTTTACCTGCAAGGAATGGAAGATGATGGTACATAGTTTGTGAAATACAACCGTCTGCAACGTGTCCGTGTTGCTATGGATAGCGACGACGACGATGACGCAGAGACCCCAGCTGTGGCGTCGTGCACATGTTGGCACTACTGTCCCCGACAGGCGGACCTGGCGCGGCGTCCGGCATGACGTCGCCGTCCGCGCCACCGAATGACATCTCAGCAACTCCAGCAGAAGAAAACTCCGGCCCGAATTTCATGTTCATACCCGAATAGTCCAATGAAAGCAAGATGGGATCGATCTGCAGCGGATACACGCATTCGGATGGTGGCGGCGGCGGAGATGACGACGACGACGGTGACAAGTCCGATGCGATCGGACCTGGGAGACGCAGTGGCCTCAGCACCGACGGGAGACACGGCCCGCCCGGCGAGTCGTCGTCCCGCCCGTATGGCTCTGGATCGAGTGGACCTCCCGTCGTAGGCCATCCGACGCTGCCCAGGAAAGAGGGTGCAACTGGCAGAGACATCTCCCCTGCTCCCAAGGACCTCTCATACGCCCTCGAACCCAACACCCGCCCTTGCACCAACACCCCCGGGCCGTATCCACTTCGCTTCAACGCACATGTCGGACACGCCTTGACAAACTGCGCCGTCAGCTCCTTGGGCACCCACGAATAATGCTGTCGGATCACGGCACACGTCTTGTCTCGTCCCCCGTGCCCAGCTCGCACGTGACAATAGCAAAACAGATCGTAGAGCTGCTCCATGATCGCCACTGGCCTGTCTTCGTGCAGTACCACCGCGCTAAAGAGATCGGTGGTTGCTTCTTGGATCTCCATCGCTTGTCCGAGTTCGAGTGTCGTCTCGTCTTCGTCCGCGTCCGAGTCCATGTCGGCGATCCCTGCATCCACTGTCTCCCCCACACGCACCTCCCGCCAGCTCCCGTCACCTCGCACACCGACCCATATCGGCCGACTCAGCGAAAACATCTTGCGCACCCAAAATCGGAACTGCGGCGTCTCGATCGTACACGCATCAGGCTGGTGCAACACGTCCCAGATCTTGTCAAACATCGCCTGCGTGATGAGCGCCTTGTCGCGCTTGCGTGGGCTCAGACCGTGCAGGTACTTGGCCTCGATACGCTTGTAGGTGGTGTAGGTGGGTAGACCGGGGTGGTCGGGTGGGATGACGATGGTGTCGGGATTTGGCTCTGGGTCTTGTTGGATGGGTGAGGCGGGTGGAGAGAGGTGGGGGTGGATGAGCGCGTCTATTGACTGTTTGGGATTGGCAGCTGGCGAACGGCGGTCATACGGCCGCGATGATGACGCCGTCTTGCGCGACACATGGGCCCGTACACTCGCAGGCATAACCGCACACGCTTCAACGCTCGCAGATGTCGTCGAGAAAGAAAAAGAGCGAGAAAGTAGGGATGAACGGGTAGGCTGTGTGTAGGAAACGACTAGAACGAGATGTCGTGTTTTAATGTGTGCGTGAGGCAAAGAGACCTTTGAATGATAGCCCTGCGCGCCCTCGAGTGGCTGACCATACCGCGCGACGAATCACGTGAGGAAAATCAACCCCTGTGACATACACAAGCCATGGATGGGCTTGTTCTTGGGCATTGTCTGATCGTTGGGGGGTCCCGTTGAAATATGCTTCCTTGTACCTGTCACTACAGCGTTCATCGCGTCCATTCTCGTTCACGGACAGAAAGGAGAGACGCACGCGTCTATGCAGGCAACAACGGAAAAGTTGGTCGGATCACGTCCGACGTTCTCGGCGTTCAAGGTCAAATACTGGTACGTCCTAATGTAGTCGTCGCAGGCAGCTTTCCTCCAAAGAGCCCAAGATCAGCGACGAGATAAGACGATTGGCATTGGCTCCTGGGGCTTGCAAAAAAAAAAAACTCGTCTACGTTGATACGCGTCTCAACGCAGAGCCAAAATGGCAAGAAAAAACCAACATGGGGCTCCCGAGGAACAGGCCGCGCACCGATGTCAGCGAGTAGATTTGATCTTGAATCGCTCATCATCACTGGTGCTGTCCAGATACCCTTGTCGTCGCATGATCCATGGCAGTCAGGTCACGCGTGGTTTCCTGATACGCGCCTACCGCCGACTGGAAAAAGATTGAGCACCATCATGAACGGATCGTACCGTTGATACCCAGCCTGTAGTAGCAGAGCGTCAATCACCGTGCCTTGAGACTAAAACAAAAAGTCGTCATCAGATAAATGCCCAGACATACCACCGCGACTCACATAGCTGCCATTATTGTGGACAGGACCCGGATGTGATACGCCAGGACACGTGCACGCAGACAGGACGAGCGAACGAAAGGGAGATGGTCTAGCAAGGTACCATCGTGCGAGGGAAGCTTATTCTAGCCTGGTTCGCGGGCAACATGGCCACATCACAACTACCGTAGAAGTATGGCCACTATGATGCAGGTATGAGTCACTGAAAACCTCGAAAAGGAATTTGAGATATAACCTGTGATACCCTCTCGAGTCGCACCAAAGCCAACTTGTCTCATGTTCCGAACCTCATGGCCCACCTTTCCAAAAACATCAGACACTACTAGTATCCTCACATACTATCAGGCCACAACCACGACTGAATCTGCAGTGTACATACACCACCTTCATCAACATACTCTCAATCATGGGTCATATACTACTTACCATACTAGACTGGTCGCTTGGATTAAACAACTGCCCTTTAACACTAAACTGCAAAAAAGACAAGTCATCAGACATACAGGTATTTAGAGCTTTATCATAGATGGTATATCAATAGTTACAAACAACGTGTTAGTATATAAGATAATAGACTTATCAGTGTTAGTCCCGTTGGGTTCTCCCTTGAATAACCAAGACACAGTCCATGCCCTCTTGTTCTCCACTGTCCATCATACCTCCTTGGGCATGTCAACATCAGTGAGTCCATGGCTCCTTCCAGGCAAGACAAGAAACTGGCTCGTCGTGTTGGTATTACTGATGATGAATCCATCCAGTGGGCTTTGTTTGCTAGACATGAGATAACTTGCGACCGGAAAGCCTGCCAAACGATAAGCTCCCCCGGGACAGGATACGGGCGCATTGGCATATGTACCTATACTACAAACAAAGGCGTCACGAGCCATTCCACCGACAGAAGGATGAGGACAAGGCTGGAGATGGGACTCACAACATGGTAGCACAACCGAGGATAAGCAGCAGTAGACATCCCAGATTAGTAATTCCACGCGTGGTACAGATGGTCCCGCCTCGGTCAGTCGTCAAGTCTCGTATCGGGTCGGGGGTGTGAAGGTAGTCGTCCTGCTCGGGCGTCCCTGCCATCAACACCGTCATGCCCCAATCCGCAGGATTTGGTCTGAGCGTGTACTATCCACCCCTTTCAGTATCAACATCACCACAATACTGCAATGTAACTTGCCTTGTCAACCAGTGCTGTCTAGACAGCATCGTCCGCCCAACGGTCAGTGGGCGATCACCACCAAAACTACCGAGTCGAACTCACGATTTGCGAGGATGGACTAGGTGACCTGGACGACGTGGGTGATCCTGGTGGGCTGTGATGACCAACTTGTGAATTTGGCGGGACTACCAAATTCGAGGTAGACGTTGATGCAACGACACTATATCCCTCCTTTGTCAGAGTGACCATGTTGCCGGACTAGACGTGTGTTCCGCTCCCCAAAGAACGGGCACTGAAACGGGAGCAGAAGAAAGAAAAAAAAAGAGAGACTGTGGAGTACAGAAAAGAGGGACTAGACCTGGTCATGGCTAAGCGGAATGGAATGCCACGGCTAATACAAGGATGTCGCGACGAGTGCCGAAACTATTCATATCGCGACGTAAACCCATTTGGTACATGGACGCTCCTCATTCGACGGCGGCGTCGTCAAAGGCGACGATGGCGTTGCAGAGCACGTCTGGCGCTGGCTTGGAAGCGACCACGTCCACCCGCACCTTCAACGTGTCCTGCAAGAACGACGCCGTCGTGGGGCCAATCGCGGCCACCTTGAGTGCGTCGAGGCGACACACCGCGTCCAGGACCGGCGTGACAAACGTTGCCGCAGACGGCGCGAAGTACACCACCCATCCCCACTCTCCACCGGGTGTCGGGTCTGCCAGCGAGCGTGTATGTGACCCGCCACGAACCCTCTCCAGCGCAGCACCCAAGTCGTCCCGGAACGTAGACGACCCTGTCGTGCCATACACTTGGAGCGTCTCCAGCTGAACATCCTCACCAGTGAGCATCTGCGGGAGCGTCTCCCGGTTCTTGTCCCCCGTCAGATAGAGCATTCGTCGCCCCCGAAAGCCTTCTGTCAAGATGAATCCTGCGAGACGCTCCGCCGTCCCTGTATCCCCACCCCCATGAACCATGCTCTCCACAGGCGCGAGATGCACCATGGACGGGAACGCCGTAGAGATCTGGGACGCAGCCGCAGCGGTTGCATCCCCGACGACGTAAAACGGGACTGTTCGCCAGTCCGCTGAGGTGAAGGTGGATGCGTGAGGTTGTGCACTCGTAGCGTTGTACATTGTAGGACTGCACGTACCTTGGCTTGTCTCTGCCAATGACGATATCGATCGAATGGCTTCGTACCACGCTTCGACGGCACGCTTGCTCGTTATGATCACCCCAGAGAGACCTTGTGCGTCTGGTCCACGGGCGATCTTATCCCTGAGCTCGTCTACGTGGACGAGCGTCGTCTCCAGGACGGGGACAGACAACGACACGTACCCCCTCGCCTCAAACGCAGCTTCATATCGATCCACTCCATCCTCTGCTGGCGCTCTGAGCAACAACACATACTTCATCTGCGTCGACGACGACGATGTCAGGACTCCAAACAAGTATCTATAATCCGAGCATCAGTGGGGTCTCGGGGTGGCCCCATCCTACCGTGTATGGCAACCGGGGGCACCCCAGCAGGAGTACCCGCGTGGGGGGTGATTAACACTCCGCGACGATGGGCGACACGGTCACCTG
>JBBPKD010000821.1:0-14198 GCA_038089075.1 Singerocomus inundabilis
ATAGACAGTCTGGCTGTGTATTTATGGTTGTATGATTTAGTGTACTGTAATCCTATTGGCTGCCAGTCTGCGGGTAATCCGTGTTATGCGTTGGCTTTGCCGCGTCCGTTGGAGGTGGTATATCCATGGTTTTCCCGAATTTGCCTGATATCGCCTGTACTATTCGATTTCCGTGTTTCTCGTCTCGACCAGACTTGCGATGACTCTGCCTGCAGGCTCTGCTATGCTTGTGGCCTCGTGTGCTTCCTCTACAGTGCTCGACGCAACGACCAGTCTACCAAATGAAATCCTCATAGCCATCTTTTTCGACCTTTACCCGGCTGTCCTCACCTCTGTGGCTCGAGTCTGTCGTCGATGGAGAGCTGTTGTGGAATGGCTCCTGTACACGAACATTTCCATCTCCGAGACTCTCTCTCCATCGTCCCCCTTTCCCTATAACACCTCGAGCTGTTGCCGGACCATCGTTTCCCATCCGCATCTTGCCAGCGGTCTCAAGAAGCTCCACGTCCGATGGATATTCGAGCATGCTGATCACTATTCGGATCCCCGGCTTAAAATCGCACTTGCATATCTCTCCTCCGTGATCCATCTATCGGCAAATCTAGAATCTTTGGACCTCTATCTCAACCTCCCCTCCTTTCCAGTTTATTTGTTTCCGGGCTCCCTATGTTTGCCTAGTGGTGATACGACACTGCATTCCCTCCGCTCCATCTCCCTCAGCGCGGTTGGTCATCTCGCTGACAGCCACCTTCTTCAGCTGCTGCGGAATATGCCATCAATACAGTGTCTCAGACTCCCCGACTATCGTGACCAATTATCCCTCCATCCTCATGCCCTTCTATCCCTGACTTCCTTTTGTGGTTCGCCTCGTACAGCTGCCACTGTCCTCCCCGGCAGGCCCATCCAAACCCTTGCGCTCGTTGGACAAGAGTACGCTACAGAACTTGACTTGTCCCAAATGGCAAAGACCAGCGTCCCACTTCGGCACTTAGATCTGTCAGCCATGTCGGTTACTCCGATATTACTACGAAATGTATCCAGAAACCTCTTTATGGTACAGTCCCTCAAGGTGAAGTTGGCACTTCGACACACCCTCCATTTTGCTCTCTCTGGCATCGTAAGTGCACTCGGCGTTTCTTTTTGCTTTTTTGCTCTCGAAAACACGCAACGCTAAAGTACATGTCCCTGTGTGTTTGTGACTATGAACAGCGGCTGCTGGCAGCGCTCTCCCATTTACTCGGCGCGTTCGACCGCCTCTCAACATTCGACCTCTCACCGACCTATGTAGACTATACTGGCCCGGGTAATACCGCCGAAGAACTGCTACTCTGTCAATCCTGGCAGAGCACCTGTCTTTCTTTGCGTCGCATCGTCTTTCCCTCTCAAACGGAATGGACGTATCACGAAGAGCAAGACGCATGGACACCCTTTCTTGCAGAAGGGTCGCGGAGACGCGTGAGTATTTCTCCTGTCCAGCCCCACTTTTTCTTGCTCTCTGCTTACGTAACGAAACATGATCTGGCTACTTTGAAACGTAGCCTGCATTCTACGCGTCGTCGTCGTCCATGGCAGCAAAGATGTATTTTGATCCCTGAGAGATCTGATCCATCCCGACATTCTTGTTCATCGCGTGTCCTCTGGGAATCCACGGGACTACGAGCCATTGCGAGGTCGCCGGGAACACTCGGTGTTTCCCACTCCCTTCCCTCCCTCACTTTCTCCACTTTCTCCGGCATTTCGTCCTCGCTGATACCCTGCACTCGGAATTCACGTCGCTTGTGGACATGTATCCCTTTCCTCTATGTGAGACAAGGCTCACGTGCCAAACAACCGCCCGCATTCTTCCCCCCTCCCTATCGTTCACGCGGAACCAGAACCACACACACCCACATCTGTGGTCGCTTGAATCGTCTGCCCGTTCTAAACGCATCGTATCTCGCAATGATACCCACCGTCCGATCACAGGGCCTTGTGGGAATGTCCCCGTTGTGCGCCAGTAGGCATAGGAGCGTCGTCGTTTGATCAATGGACACCGCTAGAGAGGCGATTATGGTTTTCGTCTGGGGAACTCGCACAGCGTAGTCGGAAGGAAAGAAGAATAGAAGAACAAGAGGCGTCCATTACATTGACTTGTGGGAGTGACGGATACATACATTCGTGCTAATCCAGACTCATTACTTGCATAAGTATAAAAGAAAAAGGGAGGGACCGAGACAAGAGAAACAAAAAGAGTACATACGTGCGTCATCAGTTTGATGTGGCGAGGACAGCGGTTATTGCAAGAGTGAGACTGTGGAGGTACATCCCACGATCCCATGGGGTATCCACAAACCAGGTGACGGTCAACGTCAAAATACGAAAAAAGGGAGGTAACATGTGTAGAGGAAATTTATGCCCCTCCTTCCGACTCGTCCACGAATATATCAGTGTAGTGTTCCAATATTGTTTCGATGGCCTTCAGAGTGCATAAGTCCGACAAGAAACAAATAGATGAGAAGAAAAAAGTGTGTAGATGCTCACTTTGTTCTGGAAGGCCG
The DNA here is from genome assembly GCA_038089075.1 of Singerocomus inundabilis. Taxonomy (NCBI): domain Eukaryota; kingdom Fungi; phylum Basidiomycota; class Agaricomycetes; order Boletales; family Boletaceae; genus Singerocomus; species Singerocomus inundabilis. Next base: position 2,538 of record JBBPKD010000821.1, read on the forward strand.
CATCCACCATGCTACCACCCCCATGTCCGGAAATACTACCATTGCCGGATATCTGGCCAAACAGCGTTGGCCCGAAAACGATCGCCAAGTTCTGGATCGACATCGAATTGTCGGCTTCACAGTGCGCAATCCTGTACATCCACCATCATACGTCAACACGATATTCACGCAGACAACTCTCATGACTGACTTGTGTAGGTGACCCATAAGATACTTCAGTGTTGCATAATTTGGGTCTGGCAGATCGTTGACACGTTCATGAAGCCGAATGTGTCTCAACCGATCGTTTTCGATTCCTAATTCTAATCAGGATAGGAAGGCTGTACAAAGCAACCGACGGGCTCACTGGCAGCGTCTATGAAACCTTGATGGAGATTTAGGGTAAGAAGTGGGTCTGGCAGTTCCCTGAACCACAGCTTGAGCACGCTAGTGACATTGTTGATGTCGGATGTCCATTCCTCTGAGTTCAGATCCACAGACTCCAGGTCTGAAAGGCGGTGTCAATCATATGCTCTGAACAATAAGATGCTTGCCTCACCCTTGTCAAGTCGTTCTTTCAATAGACCAACCTTTCTTGCCATACCGTTAATGCGGTAAATCCCCTGCGAGTACAGACCATATTTCTCTATGGCAGCACAACACTTTTCTAGAATAGGCGGAATTTCGACGTTGTCTCTGGTCATTTGTTCGGCCAGATCAATACCAAACGTGGGCCGGCCACGATCAGTTATTGACGGGTGAGCTCCATTATTTGCAACTTGTGGATGTTGCGCAACAGCGTAGCCTCCACCCAATGTTGGGAGTGGTGGGAGCTGATGGTGGTTGAGGGTTAATTAACGCGCTAAAAGAGTTGCAGAAGAAGCACATACGAAACCTTCCTCTGCAGGACCTTCCCGTCTTGGCCCCCGAGGAACACCCCCGTGGGCATATGCATAATTCTGCATGTATGTCTTGAAGTCTGCGCGATTGTCAATGGACTCTATGAGCGCCTTAAGGCCGGTTCCTTTCGGGTTGCGTTAGGAACCGTCGCCAAATGAACATCTTGAACAAGCTTGCCTTCGTCTGATGAGACAGGAACAAGGGTCGATCCATCACTCAGTACGATGCTTTCAAATAGAAAGGAATATCTCGTCAGATGATACTGCGTTCCGAGATCAATCTCATCTGCACACTCCTTGAGAGACTGCGTCTGTGATGAACACAAGAACAGTGCATTTAAATGTACACACGAACTCGTAAGATGCGAGGAAGCTGGAAATTGAAATATTCTTGACGCATTGTTTGGGTGTCGGTGAAGGCTTTCCGGTAGGAGTCCGATGCACTTGAAACACGAGATCGGATATCGTCTTCTTGTCGTTGGATCTAGCTCGTTATTAGTCTTCCATGTGAAATCAATTGAGATCGCAACGCTGACATTTCCGGGATTTTTACCCTTCAAAAGCAGGCCACCTTTCGCGACGGCCTTTCCAAGTGCGCGTTTGCCCCCAAGGACTCCGGGGGCTCTGGCATGCACTGCGCTCTCGTTGAGTGGTTCGCCTTCTTTCTGGAGTAACACCCGCTCCAGCTCTTCGGACGACATTTCTAGCCGAGCTTTGCTCTTCTCCATATTCATCTCGGCCTCCTGTAGGGCACGTTCATAACGGCTTGCCAGCTCCTTCGTCTGCACTCAGATCAGAAACGTGTTCTTGTTGAGAGGGTATCTGAAAACGGACTTGCTTCCTGTTCTTATCGACTTCCTTTGCCAAAGAAGCAAGCTCGTCGCTCATTTCATTGAGGCGTTGAGCAAACCTTATTCTGTTATCGGCCATAGCTTCATGGAGCTTCATAGAAGACTGCCACGCATGCACGAAGGACCTAGCAACAACACGCATAAGTTCGGCGCTAGTAATCAAAATGCGCTGTACATTACCCGGCCTTTCCGTCGTTCATAGAATATACCTCCGACGTGCTGCGAGCCAGTTTTTGCAGACTCTTTCCGTATTCTTCTTCAAGAACAGCCCGCTTCTTGAAAAAGACCGAAGCCTCCTGTCGTAGTCATGAATCAAACTCGGTATCCTGCCGCATGTTGGCAAGCGTGGATAGGACAGCAACTGACCCGACAGGATACCATGCTCTGCTTGATGCGATCCAGCAGTAGGGGTACGCCACACTGCCAAGGTCCAGGCATCAACATGCGGCCTGTCGAGAAGCCAGTGCGGTATTACTCACATCTAATTCGCACAATGCTCTTAAAACGTTCTCGTCGAAGCTGGGTTCCACCAAGCTGGCTATGTCACTTGGTATAGTAGACAGTGTGTCCTTCCGGTCGACGGTGATGGGTATGCTGTCCCGCCGTCTGGTGGGAGATGATCTCCCAAGCGAGTCGGAGCTTGACCGCGGGGGTGGTGATGACGGCTTCCCTGAGGCAAGTGTAAATGCCGGCGTCGTCGCAGACTCGTGCAAGAGTGAGAGGTTACCAGGCTGAGCGGGTCCATATGGTGCATGGCCGGGATTGCTTGGATCGGAATGGTCGGCAGAGTCCCATACAGATGGAGAGTATCCGTCGTCGCCCATTGCTACATCCACCGCGAGCAACACGACGAGCGGGACGAAGCAACAATGTCGCAGCGACGCTGAGAGGGATATCACCTGTGCCGCAGTGTGTGTGTTATGTAATCATAGCTGTCTATGTTGGGATGAATTAGCCCCTGTCGGGTGACACTCGGCTCGGCTACAGCCCGACTTGATCTACTCTTATGACGACTACACGCCTGTCGGAGTATCTCTCTTGCTTCATATGCATTTCAACCCTGAACTTATGTACCACACAGCTACCAGCCACTCAAAAATCATATTATCCAAATGCATAGCAGGAAAGAAAATGTCTAACTATTCTGCACCACCGTACGTCAATGGCCGTTCGTCAGGCCACCGCAGACTGGACATGCAACATCACGGACATCCGTGACAATGCCTTGGTCGGGCAGCATACTTGTTCCAATGAATCAGCACAGAACACTCGACAGCCACACGTGACAACCTACACTTGCGCGCACGTCGATGCACAGTCATGCAATCCCGTCTGATGCATACCGCTAAACTTGCAGTTCTCGCTATTGCAGTCAACCTGCCAAGGTCGGCGTTTTGGTCAGGAACCCTGACAAGTAAACGCCTATGGTGCATACCATTTGTTGTCTGACCATAGAGTAGTCCCCACAGCTGTGCTCGTGGTACTGTACGACGTAGTAGCACATTCTGAAGAGAGTCAAGAGCTGAACGATGTCGGAATGTAACTGGGTATTTTGAAGACCAACGTCGCCACCTCCGTCTGTATAAATACTTTCTCGAGATCGCCCAGATAAGACCCATTGGGAATGACACAAACTTGGACCAGCGTGCAACAGTTTGGCTGCAATGAGTCTACAGGAAGAGCCTGAGAAAATGAAACAGGAGCAACAAGGGTCGAGTGGGCATCATCGGCCCGGAGATCAGCGCAGGACAGACCGACCCATGTAAAAGAGCCATTTTTCAGCACGGTTATTAGACATGGCGTGATGGGTCACTCTTGCTGTGGAGGTCCTCGAGGAGCGGGACCCGGAGGCTGTGAGTCCTTGGTTACACGGGTTGCAGTGAACGAGAGGACGAAGAAGGAAAAGTCATCTAATTCTCCCCACCAGAGACCAATACTCGTGCTAAATGGGTGTCAGGTGGGATCTTCAGCGAGAACACTCCGCGAATAATCTCTAAATACGTTACCACACAAAGTCCCATAAATACTCGGATTTCCTCCTGTTCTGAATGCTTATCTAGGGCCACTAAGGTGAGTGCCCTGACAGAGATGAAAATGTCTGTCCTCGAGGCCGCCATCAACATCAGGACATGGCAGAATTTACGAACCGTATAGATATGGACAAGGGAAAAGAGGAAATAAAAACTCAAGGATCTAGTGGACCCCGAGCGTCGCCCAATGCAGATTCCTGGCAATGAGGATAAGCCCAGAGCGAAGGAGTGGCGCTAAGAATGGTTAATGTAGCGAGGCACATCAGCAACATTGATGGTGTTCCATGATGTACGGCGCAACCGGCAACTTCATTGTCTTCCCAGTAGTATTCACAAGAACTGACCAGTAGTGTCTCAAGGCAAACCCTTGTCCGAACACGAGGCAGGCAGATCTATCAATGGGCTTTTGCACCAAGTGGCCAAGTCATGAATATCCAAAATGGAAGGCTCAGGCTTGAAGGGGTATCCTGCCATCCCGTATGTAATATGAACCTCGATGACTGCTCTTTAGTTTGCCGGCGAGGGCACATAAAACATCCGGTGCAGCAGGAAAATATGAGTGGCACATAGGCAACGGGAATGGAGAAGTACAAACAACCTTATACAGCGGGCCCCACCCTCCTATCAATGATCTGCGTGCCCCCTGTTCCAATCATAGCACATCTTGCAAAATATTTTGCAAGGGCGAGACGAACTACCTGCAACTGTTTTTGGGTATCCTGGCACCTATCAACACGGAGTTTCATTTCCAGCGTCTTGAGGTAGTCTTCTCCCGACCCCTGGGCCGTTCTCACGCAAACCTCGTCCAGACGATAGAGTAAAATACAAGCGCTGGTGTAAGAAAAGAGTGGGGTAGGTTCTAGAATATAATCAAATCAGCCCACAACTGCCGCGTGTGCTGCATATTCAATAGAACGTGCCATATTGTAAGAGCTGAACAGCATCACATAGCAAAACCCCCCACCAAGATTTTGGCGCGATCTCCTCCTGGAATATTGTCACAAGATCCCAAGCTGCATCCTGAAGGTCCCTATTCAATAACCGCTGATGAAATTCTGCATACCGCACTGCAAATATCAACCGGTGGACAAAAACACCGTGTGCCCCAGCATTCGTGCGGAGGGCCTGGAGGGATGGAGCGATATCCAGGACGTATTTAGTGTATTGTTCCGGACCTAAAATGATTTAGAAAAGAGCGCCTCGAAACACCGCGTACCGAACCTGTGTAAATGTACTCTTGTAAGATACGATCGACCACACGACCAAGGCCGGGCCAGTCTTCCGCCGATGAACAGTATGACAGGGCAAGACCATACTCCTTTTTCTGCACAAATGTTCGGGCGGCTATCTGCACCAAGGAGGTAAGTAATTGGTCGGAAACGTAATCATGCGACTCAACCCTGCAGATGCACCTCCGAGCGTTTTCTCGTTCATATTCATGGCAAGTTGCATTCAGATCTCTGATTATCCCAGATAGGTCCCCTTTGCTCGAATTTTCATCCGCCTTGCTTTTCATGGCATTTGTGGACCCCACGCCATACAATCTCAGCGGGACACGGACCAGCACTTCGTCAGCGGACCTCGCACCGATCTTCCCGCACGAAAACATGTACGCCACCGTAATTCGCCACAGGGTGGAATCAGCATGGAGGTACTGCGCATATGAAAGAACATAAAAATCCCTGGGTGTTAATCCTGAACTACATCCGGATTCATTTTCCATTCCAGATGCCTGGACATGTGGCGCACTTACTCCTCATTCGGATCTTTGTCTACCAGGGCTAGTGGTTCCATCATGTCTGCCAGGTGCGCGCCCAGCCAGGGATCCAGTTTTGCGGCGTAGTCCAGCGCTTTTGATGGATCTCCGGTAAACAGCGCAGCATGAATCATGTCCTCCAGACTAGTTGGATCGGGTGGCATATCTTCGAGGACTTGAGCGATAACGTCACTTTGAGAAGGGTCAGCAGGTGGTGAGAAGAAACGGTTGCTTGGACCCACGGTAGATCCTGCCTTCGAAGTCGCGAATCCACGAAGACACCCCAAGCAACACAAACCTCCTTCCAGTCAGCACCGAGCTCTTCGCAAACCTTTTGTACCATTTCCCCGCGGCCTTCCAGTATACCAACTATGTCACTGAAGCGATCCCACCAATCTTCATAATCGTCACGTCGATCAGACTCGGGAACGCCGTCAAGCTCGAGACGCAAGGCCTTGACTTTTTCTTTCCACCTGTGGGATGCATATGCAAACTCTCGTTCCGCCTCGTACGCCTGCAACTTTGGCTGTGTATTGAGTAACGGAATTAGGATTTGTGAGAGTCTTTGTAGACTTTTAGATGGATGGGCGGATAGGGTACCCAGGAAAAATGTCGCGGCTTTGCTCAATCCTCTGAGGGTTGCTCTGAAAAGAAAGTCAGAAGATATAGAAAGAATGGTTGCTGATAAACCTAATTAGATACGGCCAGAATGTTTCATCCACCCAAGGATGTTCTAGAGTTGAGAGATGGTCTCCTTCCTCGGTCGATGGTTCAATGAAATGGGTGTTCAACCATTCCATAAGGTCGTCTCCGACGGGGGCATTCTCGAGTCCATATTCTGGGACATAAAGATTTACAAAAAGCGACAGGCAAGTGTACAGTGTCCTGTAGTGATCACTGGGAACTTGACGTGGCTCAGAAGAGGACTGCTAGATAGAATATTTGACACGATTTTGTGGAAACTAGATCGAAACGCGTACCGCCGTGTGCACCCAGCATTCTTTTGCAAAGTTAACATAGTCAAGAGCGAGCTTGCGCATGACCCGCTGACTTCGTTCATCCTGAAGCCTTGAAGAAAATTCAACAATTACAGAAGCACCAATAAGGAATCCCCTTACAGGTCAGTGCCATTTTGTGTCGCCAATTTCAACATGTTCTGCCACGCAGCAAAGATGATAGAAGTATCTCCGATGAACTGGAGTACATAGATCAACAGGATGGGGTGCACGGCAGGAAAAGATAACACACCAAACGACGCTCCGACAGTGGCAGGGCCTCGGAGCTCACGAAGTATATGGGCTGATCATCTGAGCTGAATATACGATGTTTTTCTGACAGGTTCTCTAGCTGTGGTGAATACGCTCAACTCATGAAAGATATCTGATGCCTTAGTGTCTCTCCTACCGAAGAACCTGGGAACACCGCATACGATTCATTCAAAGGAGATGAGGCTGCATGAAGTGTCCTCCCTGATTTTTCCAGCTCCTCAGCGCGTCCTGCGTCTAAAAGAGATGGTACGACGCCCAGGTAGTCGGAGGGCATCTTGCTGGATCGAGACTTCAGAGCCTCTTTAGTGTTGTCTCTCCGTTTGGTTGGCTTCCCACGTCGATTACGTCAGCATTATGTGTTATCATACACTAATTGATCATAATGAACTCCACTGCCCTCACTCAAGCCTTCATGTCACAGAATTGAGTTCGGTGATCTTGTGTTTTGTCAAAGGGTACTAACTCAGGTTCGCTAGTTTACCTCCACGATAGCATGAAATATTTGAATCGCTGGAACACCGTCAGCGGAATCCCCCATTCGATACCGTATGGTCCACAATGTTTACGGCGGTCCCAAGCGAGTGGGTGCCGCGTCTTCCAGTGCCAACTGAACAGGTGACATAAATGAAAGATTTCACACAACCATCACGCTGCCAACGCGCGGGTAGCTGCGGTCTACCAAGCATAGCCTCTATTCGGGGCTGGCCGTCTATGTCAACAGAGAAAATGGTTTACGGGCTATCTCTGATGGTGAAACCGATCCTCCGGGTGTTTCTTGCTACATTATCCATGTTCAGCTTATCTGGAGAATTTTGCAAGTCATTGTACTCACGTAAGCACAGGAGACTCTCTGTTTCGTCGAGTGTCCCACGCAAAGGGTCGAATGAATCTGTCCATGATCCATGAAGACTCCCCAGGATATGCGATTTCTCTTGTTGAGCGTCAAACATCTGGCTGCCAGCGAGAATGAACCCTGACTAGTCAGTCAAATTGGAATGTCAATATTTTGTCCACCCGTCCCAGCTCCCAGTACACTGAGGGGTGGGTCGCTGGGGTTTGCACGAAAACACCCGGCTAGCAAAAAGATCCGATCACAGCACGAGTCATGCATGCGTAAACAAGGTCGTATTCCTTAACAACACCCTCCTATCGAAATGACCACGAAATGATTAACGGCCGGTTGCTGAGTAAGTGATACATTATGGATAACGAAGGAATTGCCACCGTCAGTCTACACTCGTTCTCGGTGGTGGATGCTCTCCGTGATTGAAGGCGCAATATCAGCCAGAAGCGCTTCTTCCAAAGGAACCGTTTCCACGCCGATAAACACTGTTTACAAGTGCATAAACTAGGCAAGTGGAGCGAGCCGCTGAGGCTGCGTTCACGCAACCATTGGAGCAAGTTAATGCATCGGTCTTTGAGCTCCCCTGATTGATGCGAGCAGTTGCTATGTGCAGACAGACCTCCCCACAACCCAACCACCTTTCCACGCTGACAGTTGTCTTCCGGGCAAACATGCTCACAGGGGCTGCCACATCGCATCCCACTGCTAGTTCCGCTGCATCAAGAATATCTGTTTCTGCGAAATTTGTTATGATCGATTACGACGATGTACAACACACACGTAGCCGTCTTCTGAGAGTCCAAGAACCATAGATTTGACGACTCCCTTCCCTATTCATCACACGTCGTGATACGCAGGTTACCGCAGCGGAATTCGATGGTGCGCCTTTTTGGAATTTGTATTTCTCTAGGCCAGGCCTTGACTCGAACGCCGTTTGCGCGCCATGACTGTTGACCTTAATTCAAGTCCAGGGCATCTTCTTGACAAAACTGCTCGCTCGGTGCTCATTCCAAGGCAATTCTGAGGTGACGATACTCCTTTTGTTGGCTCGAAGAGCGAGGGTAGCGTATGCCCCCTCCCAACGCGGGCCACGACGCCTGTATGTACATTTTGTCGCGCAGCCTAGACCAGGATGTATGCCTGACGTGTACCGTTCAGGATTAATCCATCCTTCGTATGAAGGCCTTGATTTCGGACCCTACTGCACTTGATGCTGATTTGTTCACAGAACCCCAGGAACACTCGCCTCACTCTCACTCATCACACGCCGGGTCATTTACTACTTTGTACTTGGACTGCAGGCCAGGATGAGCGACCAGGGTGGACATGGGTTAAGTTTCAGACATCCAAGGATAGTAAGTATGTTTATCCGCAGAGATTTACACCTACGAATCTGTAATTGCCGATGGCGAACCGGCCAGACGGCGCGCGCGTCCATCTTAGATGTGCCACACACCACGTATGGAATGACCATTGTCACCCTACCTTGTAGTGCTGCATGTTGAGGGCGAAATTAGGCTGATGGCAATCTGTGTGGGTCCAACACAGATTGGCAGCGAATCGGCGTCGGCTTATCGAAAACCTGTGCAGCTGATGTAGTCAGTCTGCGGGTGGGCAGCCATCACGTGCCTTGTATGTGACTCGGCAAGGAAATCCAAGTTCCTTCCGCGGCTGTACCCTTGATGGGTGCCAGGCCTCGTACGTCATTTGGCATGGGTGATATTTGGCACGAGGAAAACCTCCGCGCATACCAAGCGTACCAGGCGAGGCAGGTCACTAGCTCCATACCACCCAACGTGGGTCCGCGCACCAAACAGCATCGCACTGCGATGCTTGAAACCCAAGCTACTGCAGTTGCTGTTGTTCAATCAGGTACTACAATACATCTACAAGGGGTGATATCAAGATGCAATCTCGAACATGGGAAGCCGCCATTGCTTCAGACGAGCTCAACACCAACTTCTCTGCGTGGGCCTCAGCGAACCTTGGCCACCGGTCTCCGCCGATCATTCTGGCCGCACCGAGTCCACTCTTTAATTTGAGTTGAAGCACGAAGCTAATAACCTTTTGTCAAACTGTATTGTGGTTATGAGGCATATGATCATATACTCCTAATGCACAATCAATTCCGGATGCATGACGGCATTCTCAGCTCGTAATTCCTTTTTGTTGGTGGGGACCTTCAGAGAACCACAGTTGGAATTATGTTGCACGCAACGTAGGGCATAGAAAGGTGGTCTACGCGTGGTCGAGAGGTACCATGTCATGCTCTATAGAGCCTCAGAGGGTCAGCTTATCAATTTGGTAAATATGGAACGTCGACTAGGGGCATCACAATCTTCATTTTTTCTTGTTATCGTGAGACTTCTCGATGATTGATTGGATGGTAATTAGAGGTAAGAGGATAATATGATAACAAGTCCACCTGTCAACCTGTTCGAACTTATCCATTATAAAACACAAGACAAGTTCTGTAGCGTGTATGTGTATATAGTTATAAGGCACGTTCCCCAAGTGGAAGGTACACCGGTGAGCTATGGACGGAACATTGTCCACAAGCCTGTAGTTCTCATAATTATGTAAGTCACCTTGTTTACAGAGAATTGTGGCTGTGAACGTCGCGATTTTCGAGACGTGGTAAATTCTTACCATAAGTTCCGTGCTGAGAAAATATTTCGGCAACTTGCGCTTTCATGCGGTCACTGATCGAGAGCTCGTGCATACTGTACATATCTCATTTCTGACCATGATAATCACTGGCGACTGAGTTTCCTGGTTTCTTTCCTGGTTCATTGTATGTGCTTTGTCGTATGTAGGATTGGCACATGTTGTCCACGCTGACAAACCCTTCGAGTGTAAACTGTGACAAGCCTGCCCGTCTCCCGTTGGGCCACTCGCACCCGACAACGACGAGGGCGCAGGAGCAGCGAACCCCACGGTACGTAGTATCACTACGATGACGGCGACCGATGCCTATGATGCCACGGTGCCACCGCCGCCACCACGAACACCACAGCGTGGGGGTGACCAACCCCATGGCCCCACCACCGCCACGACGTAACGCCTGTGGCCAATGCCATGGCACCATAACATCAACGACGACGGCACGAGGACAACTGGCCTACCTCACGATGCTACCACGATGACGATGACAGCTTGCCGATGGCCAACTCCCTGGCGCAGTGACGACGACAGTGGGATGTCTGTGACCAATCTCATAGCACCACCACAACGATGACGGTGCAGGAGTGGCCAATACAACTGCACCATGACGACGCTGCCGCGGGGGTGGAGGAGGCCAATGCCACTCCACGGCGATAGCGACAGCGCAGGAGTACCCATGGCACCACCGCCGCGACGACAACGACGACAGACGTGGAGGTGGCTAACGCCATCACCATCACTCCACAGTGGCTTTGACAAGACCGACAATGGTGCGGGAGTGGCCAATCCATGCACAACGACAACAATGGTATGCTAAGCGCAAACGTAGCCAATGCACTCCATTTGCCCTCACCCTAAACCTGTTCACATTCATGCACGAATGTGAGCACGGTGACGTGCTCATACGATTCGCTCTACTGGATAGACCTACGAAACCATATATTGATTCCTGTACATAACTTTTGTACTATGCTTGTACTTTATTTCTGTGTCCGGTATTGTACCATTACACCGTATCATATACTTGTATCTCGCAACCGCCTCTACTTTACACATGAGCTGTAAGCAAGGTTACTGCCATGCTAGTGGCCTTTCATCCAGTAATAAATTGCTGTACAGGAAGTCACCTGCATACCTCCAACCAATTACTTGTATGCCCGGGATGAGACCAAACTTCCATACACCCCATCACCCTTAATAAAGAAATAATACAGGACAATAGTTCTGGTCATCACTCAACTAATTGAGTAACCAACCCACCAGAAACTTGAACACTTAAAAAACGGCGTAGTGAGAATCACCGGAGAACAGAGATCAAATTACAAAGATACATGTAAGGTACAGTTTACAACTACAAAGACGAAAATCAA
>JBBPKD010000822.1:0-14194 GCA_038089075.1 Singerocomus inundabilis
AAGGGCTCCCCAATCGTACATTTTGCGAGAGTACAGTAGACGAGCTCATCAATTAGTAGAATGTGTAGGAACGGCGCGTGTCGGAAATCTTTAAATAGCCGGACTCAGCGTCCCGTGGACGCCCAGAGTGTTCCGCACATCAAGGGTCTCCCTTTTCACTCCACCACGCTTCACACATCATTTCGATACGCCATGACTGCCCCACCATCACCGCGAGCAATCCTCAGTCTTTACAGCTCCACACTTCGCGCAGCAAAGTCATTCAGTTCCTACAACTTCCGCAACTATTTCATGCGGAGGACAAAAGAGAACTTTCGTAGCATACAGGTGCGCATCGAGTGTCCGTGGGTAGGAGCGACAGGATGTTCAGTGCTCCACAGACCGAGAGAGATCCGGTCAAGCTTTCATTGGCATACAACGAGGCTGTCAAGGAGTTGGAGGTGCTTCGTCGGTGTGCCATTGTCAACCAGGTCTACGGTGGTTCACGACTCGCAGTAGAAGAGCAGAATGAGCGGGACACCTAAGAGCTGTCCGTCCATCGCGAGCATCAACCAGATCAGTGAGAGTGAGGAGTGTAGGTATTATGGCCGATACGATATGGGACAGAGAGTAATACATCTATGTGTCCAATCCGAGTGAATTTGACCAACGTCACTTTTTAGCGTCTCCGACAAGGGCTTGTGTTTCCTTCCACTCAGCCTCGACAACCTTGAGACGATCGTGGAATTCCCTTTTTTCCTTGTCAAACTGGTGGTCCCGCCTTATTTGGAGTTCCTCAGCCGTCTGTCCATTCTGTTCTTTACCTGGACCCCAGCAATAGGCACAGACAGCGGCAATCGTGAATGCTTGTGCAGCAACCCGCATACGCATCCATTGGTTGAGCGAGCGTGAATCGCGCCGTCTGAGCTTGATCACGGCCATGGTGAATGCACCAACCGTCACAAACGTGCCTGAGTAGAAACAGAACAACTTGTAGAGCGACCCAGATGGAAACGGCAAACTCACCGATGGGTACGAGGGGCTCCTCTTTGAGCTTGCGCAGTGCCCTTTCACCATAGCTCTCCGTAGAGCGACGAAGGCTTGGTGTGTGTGGTGTTGCGAGGGGAGCAGTGGACATCGTCCTGGATGAGAAACAGTGTGAGAGCTAGGGGGCCAACACCAGATATAGTACACTGTGGTTTAGGGTTAGGTCTCCGCTTTAGGTAGTCACTGATGTACCGCAGAAAGATAAAACAAACAATCTCGAGTACGTGGTGTACGTGAACGTGGATTCTTGGACAAGAGGTATGACTCCACGACTTCAGATTTACGACGCAGCCACAGTTGTCGGTTAGCATTCTGTTGTGGAGTGCTTAACGACTAAACTTGTCCACAGGGTTGAACAGAAATTGTGTTATTGAATGTCCACACAGGTTCCAACCAGTCGTTGAGGGCATTGCTATAATTTAATGTTCCGTAAGGCGAGTGTGTTGCAAAATCTCGTCAGGGGCTAATAGACATTAGTATGGTCGTGTGATCAAGTGTGATCCCCTCCATTGGAGCCTTGGCCTTCAAAATCCCAGACTCCTTTAGCGCACGTAGGTCTCATTATGTTGTTTTCTTACCAGCATGCATCAGCGGAAACACTAACACAAACAACTGTTCCACAGTTGTGTCCACTTTTGTGTCATGCACGAGGAGTTGTGGACAGGACAATGGTCGCCACCATTGTCTTGTCCACAGCTCGTTCGTCATGCAGGGACTCTATTTAACCTGCTCTCCCTCACCCAGCCTTCATCGCACGAGACGTTTCATCCTGCCTTGAGAATGTCGTTCTTGCTTCGCATCGCCAGTCCCGTCACCCTCAAGTTATCATCCCCACCACATCAGATCTCTTCGTGCTCTCCGTTCGGAAAGCATGCTACACTTGCCGTGGCCCTCGCCGATCCTACCAATGCACCCGGTAGCCAGGCTACATCACATAATAATCATCTTCCCCCGATCGTCATATACCCTTATAAAAAGATCAAGCCCTTTACCGCTGATGCACAGAGACTTGCCCTCTTGGCCCAATTGCTTGCGGCTTGCGATATCAGCAGTGACACAAAAGACAACGGCACTGCGAATCCAGACACATGTCCCAAATCCACCGCTGATCGCACCAGCTTCGTACCTAGCGCATGTTCTTCTTCCATCTTCCCTGTGCTTGGTCCCTTTGATCTTCTGCATTGCATACAAAAAGGAGCATTCGGGGTCGCATGGGCAGCAAGGGACAAGGGAACTGGTCGGCTATTATGTCTCAAAGCGTTCCAATCTTTGCACAACCCGGACATAGCAAAATCTGTTCGAACCGAACTCAAATTGTTCAGACGCATGGTCAAATCAAAAGGCGGAGAGAGGGGAAAACAATTTCTCATAGAACTGAATAGGTCCATCCAACATCACACCACAGTTTTCTTCGCCATGGTCAGTCATAGGCTTTTCCTGCTTGTTCATCTGGCTGAGTATCAGTTTTAGGAACTTATGACTGTTGACCTTGCCATATACTTATTCACCGAGCCGGAAAGGTGCAGACTACATTCGCGCCGCTGGATGGCACAGATTGTCAGCCTACTTTTGACTCGCTACCGATGCCCGTACTAACCCCATGATAGACTCTTGGTATCGAAGCCCTGCACGAGATGGGAATCCTTCACCGTGACATCAAATCTGAAAATATCCTCATCGACTCCCGCGAGAACGTCCGAATCATCGACTTTGGACTTTCTTACCTGGACCCTGCCGGAGAGCCGCTCCTTCAGGGGGTCGGATATGCAACTGACTGTCTTGGTACTCCACAGTATATGGCCCCGGAAATACTGCGAAACGACAGAATGCCCTCCCACCGGAGGAGGAGCTATGGCACGGCGGTTGACTGGTGGGCTCTTGGGTGTATTCTTTATGAACTAGAATCGCAAGACCATCAGGTATGGTACCTACACGTAACAACTTTCATCGTGATACTTACTGCACCTTGCAGCCACTTTTCGATACCGATGCGGAAGTGCATGCATATGTCGCTTGGACCCAGAGACCAGACAAATTTGAAGAAACTTACCCAAAATTTCAAGGTCTCGAGCCCGTCGCTTTGGATCTAGTAGAGGGGGTGATTCTTGTCTTTTTTTCTCTTGCCGTCGCTCTAGCAAGCACCTAACTTCATTTTCTCAGCTTCTGGAGGTCCACCCTTCAACCCGATACTCCTTCTGTGATCTAGAAAGACACGACTATTTTCAGCTCCACGACAAGTGCGTCTTCTGAGGATGTGGTAATACGTATTGTTAACTGATTGCCGGCCTTGCAGGACCGAGTTTGATGATGCCGCAGCCCGAGGTACAGAGGCCTAGTTTGCTCGGGCACGCGTGCACTTCTGACATAAAGAACAGCTCTAGAAAGACCTGTTCACCCCGAGCTTGTGCCGCAATTCACATGGGATCATGGACCCGTCGAAGTTGTGGAGGCCGCAACATCAAGGTCTATCTATGATTGGACCAACTTGAAATGGGCGTGCGTCAGGTGACCAAATATATGGTTAGAGTAGTCCTCGTGCTATCCATTCCATTCCTTCCCAACACTAAACTTTGACGACCACATGGGTGCCACAGCTCTGTGCTACTATTTTTCTCTGCCTGTTATTGTTACGACTTTCCTGTTGGAGTGTGCGGTCATCATTCCTGGGCAAATGAAGTTTTCTGAAGGGAAGTTTGACGGGACTAGACGTCGCCGTTTAAGCGATAATGAATTTAAGGGACGCCCGCCTAAGGAACATCCGCATATCGGGAAATGTGAACCCTCCTCAATCGAGAAACGAAGCTGTGTACGGCCAATACAAAGGTTCAATATGAGTCTTCATGCTGTCCTCTGCTAGTCCACGCTAGACTTGTGTCTTCCTGCTGCTCTGCGGCGTTCTATCGTCACTCTCGCTTGTCGGTGGGTACTCCTCATGTCTGTGATCCCAAACAAGGTTTTGACGACGCACACAAACAGTGTGTTTCCATTAAAAAAACTTACCGTGGTTCCTACGCGAGGCGCTCGCCATTCGCGATTTCGCGGCCGCACATTCTTTCGTTTTCTTCTCTCGGGTCCATCCCCAGTTTCTATTGATCCTAACCTGGTTGGGGCATTCCGTGTCGTTGACCAGACGCATCCTCTCCACCTTCCAAATACCCTCGCAACCCTCAGCCGAATAGGATGGTTAGCTCCGGTATTCCCCATGCCAGCGCGCAGCGCGCCCGGACCAAGACACCAGATTTTTCTGAACTTTTTCGCTCTGCTCCAACCTCCCGCCACTCTTCCCGCACCGGTGCTGGGATCGAGTCTAGCTCATCCTCGATCCCTTTGACAAAAGAAAAACCAGTTGGGACAAAGGCTACGAATCGGCGGTCGGTGCTACCTTTCCTGGGTCGCAAAAAGCCAGAACAGCATGCAGTGCCTGCTATGCCAGATTCGGCCAAGTCTATTGGCAGCCCAGCTTATCCAGTTACTCCAGTGAATCCTGTTCGTCGTTCTTTCGTGAATGGGTGAGTGTCAGTTGTTTCGCTTTTGGAAGTGTTGTACGTGGTGGAGCCTTTGACTAGAAGCCTGAATGGACCCAGTGGTTGATCCAGTCCTAAATGGGGAATGATGGCGTGACTCTCCCCCTTTAAGCTTGATGAACTGACTCCCCGCTATCCAGACACGCAGTGCTCATGATTACACCTCCACCAAACGGTCAGTCCGTAGAGCCACCTTTACCCGCCAAAATTCCGTCAATGGATGCCCCCCCCCTATCACTTGGGTCCAAGCTCGCGGCCCATTTCACTCCTTTACGATCATCATCGAAAAGTGGCAAAGCGCGTTTTTCCATGCTACACAAGTCAGCTCCACCCTCTCCTACCGTTCCATCTCCGACCGCACTGTCACCACCTCTCCCTGAGAGAAGAACGCCGTCAATCGAATCTCAGCATTCAAGCATGCGCTCCACTACTCCTCGGCCCTTGCGAGCACCATGTTTATATCCCGCGGAACACGGAGATGAAGATGACTTTTCTGATCTTTTCACCATCCCTGATAAGCCGAACAAGCCACAGCCGTCCCTGAAGAGCGCTTCAACAACATCTGTGCATATTCGCCTCACGGACTCTCCGGAGAGGAGTGGTGAATTTACCCCGACGACCCCACTTATGCTGTCAGGTTCATCTCTTCAGTTTCCGGTCCCCCCGTCGACGGCAACTTCTCCTCGGTTAGTATTGACAGAAAAGAGTCAGTCGCGTTATTCAAGTGAGCTGGCGTCTCTGTCATCACAGGGGTCAGGAAGTCCTAAGCGCTCGTCCCCTATTGTTGCAGACGATGGTAACAGTGACCTTTCTTCTCAGGATGAGCGACAAAGCCTTCGTTATCGCACCATCAGTATATCTGGAAGCGACACCGACACATCTAGAGCCAATGGCTCGATCCGTTCCGCGAACAGTTTCAAACTCACATCTGCGTTTCTAAAACCTCCGAGTATGAAACCCAAGCTTTTGGCGTCAAGCGGTCCACCACCCTCCGCCCCACTGCCATCCCCGCCACTCTCTCCTAACCCTAGTGGTTTAGGTCCCCGTTCGGCTCCTATTACCTCGCCCAATCGCGTAGCGCCCTCACGTCCTAGGGCCAATACGTTACTGGTCACTTCGAACCTTGTGGTCCCTGGTCATATGCTGTCCAAATCGAAGTCTCCGTTGCCTCCGCGTTCTAGCAAGGTGGACGTAATCCTCGACGGAACCCTTGACGAACTACGAGAGGCCCTTTTGCTGCAACGCAGAAGGAATATCCAGCTTCAGGATTACATGGATACCATGGCCAAATGTTACGAAGATGATCGTATGGCGATGACGAGGACCATCGAAAAACTCGAGCGTAACATCCGAAAGAAGACGAGGGAGATCGAGGGACTTCGGTGGCTCGTCATACACAACGGTGCTGTTAGCAACATCAACGCTGCCGTTAACCTTGCACGTCCTTCGTTTAGCATACAGGACAGGAACGCGTCCGATGGCGCTCGGAGGCTATCGTCGTTGCCATCTAGCCCGATGACAACCCTGCATCGTATCGGATCTTCACCTCATCTCTCAGGGTTCAGGCAGGAAGGTGCGAATATTCCCGCGACGCTGGCAAGCTCTTTGACGGAGATTCAATCAGAGACATCGAGCTCTGCAGTGTCACTCTCAACGTCCCTCATATCAGAGGTCACTGGGCTGATGACACCAACCACATCTGTGATTCCTGAGCGGGTAGACATAATTTCTCGTGCGGAGCGGCAAAAAATGAAAGAGGAGCGAAGAGCTTCCAAAGCACTTCGTCGTATTTCGGCTGTATCAGCCTTGGCAATGCTTGATCATGTTTCGAGCCAGCCCTTTTCTGCGGATATCCCAATTGACACGAACTTCGATCCCAAGCAGAGCATGGACGAAGTCATGGAAAAGCTCCAACCATTTCGACATACTTGAGGAAGCTATCATTTTATTTAGTAAGAAAAAAATGATTTGGTGCCACGTCTTTTGCTAATTTGTATACCCCATTCCACAGTTGATTTCGTTTGACTGATTTCAATCATTCACCGTTGACATGTCTAGCCCATCGTCAACATAGCATGGACTTGAGCATTTCACATCCGCATCATTTCCTTACTAGTCACCAGGGGGCGGAGCGTTTCACTGGAAATTGAATATCCGTTCCATCCTTTCGTTTATTGTTCAGACACAAGGATACAGTGTCCTTGTTCGCATTTGATTCTTTTTTGTTTCACACACGACGCATTCGCATTCGATCCATAGCGGTTTTCCATAGCCTGGTGTACTATTACATCGAAGATCAGACCCACATCCATACCTGGTGCATATTGGTCCTCCTTAATTAAAGACACAATTTACCTTTTTCTTCTTTCTCTTTTTTTTCGCGCGTCTTCCAGCCACTGTGCCTAGCCGGTATTTGGGTTGGGTAATGTGTGTACAGCATGTCCAGAAGCTCAAGGCTGGTGGGTGTCAGGTACGCTTGTGGATGGTATTATGTATCCACAGTGGGCTGTTCACCGGAACGCAACCGGCAACTGCTGGCTTGCTGATGACGGTTGCAATAGCGTCGTCCCTCAGGCCTCCGGCCCGAAGGGTCGGTTGGTCGACCCTTTGGTGTCATACACCGATGCTGGAATAGTGATGGGTGGCCAGCCGACGGAGTCTCTTTGGAAGGATATCAAAGGGACTGATCTCGTTCGGATCCTTAGTCCCATACTCTGGCTTGTTGCTCAATCCAGACGTGATAGCGCGGGGACCAGGCCGAGGGTTCGGGTGTATATGTACATCGCACTGTACATGCCACACGTCGCGAATCGCGGCAATGCGCCGTGTTGTTAAAGAAAAGACCCTGTCAAAGGGTCATAACATGAGACAGAATGCCGAGGTGTAAGTCATGTCACGCCGTGCGTGCCGGAAGGTGGGATCAGAGTATCTATCAACGGTCAAGATGAGTGGCGCGCGCCTTCTCGCTCGCATCATTTAGGGCATCTGTCAAGGGAGCCGGGAGCCGGGATATAGGTCGTACCATCGTGTCACGACCTGTCGGACACATGTATCTACTGTACAGTATGTGAGCGCAATCCTCGTTGAATGAATGACGTTATCTGTCATGGACGACTCGAAGCCGGTAATGTACTTGGGGGAGCATGGAATTAGGTTTTTGGTGTCTCCGCTGCGGTCTACTCGCTTGTTGTCGCTGAGTAAATGGAGTTTTCGACTGGCGCGCATGGCCCTTTCGGTAAGTCGTATCGGGTCCGTGATCCGGCAGGGGGCAGACAACGGTAACATTTGAGGGTCGTTTCAGACCAGGAGGTGCTGGCACGAGTGCTCCGATCGTCGGTGAGATGTAATGATCGGCAAGGAATGCAGATGCGGATGTGCATACTCGGTACGACAGCCACACAAATCAAAATGAACCCTTGACTCCGCTATACGACTACACCCTCTTTTTTTTTTCTTTCGACAGCGCTAATCAACAAGACTAAGCGTGGCCCTGAAAAACCGGTTGTCGATCATGGTTTTGTGATTCTTGCGTGGTTTGGGATGATTCTAAAGGGAAACTAGACGGGAAGTGGAGTGGTATAATTGCCCGCGGGGTCTGCAGCGGGTTCGGTACGTAGTGCTTGTATACAACCAAAGCTGACCATTCATCCCTGCGCGACAAACGTGTCGAAGAGCATACAGCACGCCTGTTGCACAAAAGGGGGGAGGGTCTTCCCCTCGCGAGTGTGATCCGAGGTGTGATGCGTTCGACGTGGTGAGCTATCGCCGTAGGTGCGTTGATAATCAGATGTCTTACGCATAGAGTATGTGTCACCGACCAAAGGGGGATCGAGAACTTCTTCACTAAACCTCAAAGCTGAGGAGACTGCCGGCTACCGTTCGATTACCATCGATTACCACCGGTTACCGCTGGCCGGTTTCACTGAAGTTGGAGAACTACAAGTAATGGACCGCCCCCAGGTGCTGCCGCGGTAGCGCTTCCAGCGTGTGCAGGGCACACTGGTACACTGCCAAGGGGATTTCTTTCAGATCGGTCTGGTTGCCAGGAGTACCAGTACTTCGCCGTTCTTTTTCTCATCGATGAGATGAGATGCAGCTCGTATTTGTGGTCAGCTAACCTCGTCGGTCCCGAAACTCGCCACTTCAAGCACGCTAGTTGGATGAGGTAGCTCAGCGCTTTGGGTGACTCACCTGCTCTGTACGACAGTCTCTATGATGGACCAGATCATCAGTTGTTTTCTCCCTGGAGTACGCGAGCTCAGGGTTCCTGGGCGGTACAACGCCATGGAGATATGATGAATTACAACTATTTATGGACGACTACATGAGCGCTGACTCAGTGGCGAATGGAGGAATCGTATGAAGGGATGAGGGGAAAGCGCAGTGATCAGAAACTGGTTGGCTGGTAGTCGTTTACGTGTGCGACCAAGCTTGTATACCCCACGTTTCAGGGCAGAAAATAAAACTCGACCCAAACTATATGGGTCTATCGTGGCCACGCATCATCGCGTCGACCAACTCGAGGAGGAGTTACTGTCGCGCTGACGCCATTTGCTGGGTCGTCGTGGTAGGTCGTCTTCATTTGGGGTTGTCTTTCCCGTCGGCTCTGCTTGATCGCAACAAGACACTTGGACATGAACACCCATCCTGTTCTAGTTTCACGAGGCTGTACAGGCTGGGCCGAACAACAGGAGAACTTTGATGGTCATTTGCGTAGCCTTGCCTGATGCAAACTGCCTATTTTCCACGAATGTTCGATTTATACGGATCCCACCAGCGAGTCTAGTCTGGTTCCCGCGCTGCTGTGTCCGTTTTATTTATTTCTCTCTTTTCGAAACGCTTCCTACTCACTCACTCTTCTACAGGGCACAGCCGTAGTCAGGCGGAGAGGGACGATGCTTTCCAGCTTCATTCGGTGGAATGGTAAACGCAAGTACACCAAGGCATGCGATGCCCACCAGAAGTCGTCCTCGGTCTCCTCCTCGGCTGCGTCGACATCCTTGGTGCTCAACATTAACGAAGAGTCGTCCTCTCTGATGGTCCCTCAAGGCTCACGGTTGGCGGAACTTGAGCTCTCGGTTTCCAATGAAGCGTGGTTTCCTCCGGAGTTACTCCGAGGTAGGAGTCCCTCTCCACATCCTTCTATCCGTCGTACCCAGGACGCCACGGTAACCGAGAATAACCTGACGCGCGACACCCTCTCGGACTCGTTACTCACACTGTCTCATGGTCGCTCAGAGTCTATGTCTCTTGTACGTATTGGGCCGTATCTATAAGTCATTTGTCTTGACCTCGCGTCAAGGTCACTGTTTCTCGCAAGAAGTCGATACCCGCACCCATTTTGATTCCAGAAGTAGACCGCCTCATATCCAATGTCCAGATAGGACATTCAACTGATTCAATCCAAGATCCACCTTCCGAAAAGTTTCAGTCGAATGTCACTTTGAACCCACCTTCACCTTCAACGTCGGACAACCTCTCTGCGATTTCCGGGACCACTCTTGCACGTGCCTTGATTGGCTCCACCTTTGTGCTTTCGACAAGTGAGCGCCACAGCTCACGACACCGGAGTGGGCTCGCGCGTCAGGACTCTGCAACGCTGCCCCGTAGCGAAACTGGCTCCTGGTCTGACTCAAAAAGGTCTTCGCTGGCCCCTCCAGTGCCCCCGGTACCCGTATGGTTGGTGTCGTCAATGTCCGACTTTGTCTCTCCTGTCAGGTCTGGGGAAAGCACTGTGTCGGAATATCCTATTTCCGATTCTTACACCACACCTCTCGAGAGGACGGGCAGTTCTGTAGCTCGACGGCGATCGTCTCACACAAAGGAAAATTCCCCGCTGACAACATCTGGGTCAACCAAGGCCCCGCGTCACGCTCCTCGCGATACGACACCGCAATGCAAGGTTGGTTCTGTCTCGGCGTGCACACGGGTTGCCAAGAGGGATGTGTTTGATGGACCTAAAACCGCAGTCGAGATACCAATGCCTATAAATATCCAGAACACGAGACCATGTTCACCGAGCCCCGACAATCACTGCTTGGACGAATTTGACTTTGTGCCGCCTCAGCTGATAGTGACTGTTTCTCCTGGCTCAGACTCCAGTACATCGGACACCATGCCACCTCCTAAGCATGGTGACACAAATTATGAACGACGGAAACGCAGGGCTGGCGCATTGAACCTTGTTCAGAGTGGCTGTATGCTATTTTCTTTGCCTTCCTTCGGGTTTAAGTCTCAGAATTTCTTCACAGCCAGGGCTAATCTTCAGGCGGACACTCTGCCCACTTTGTACCAAGGCAATGCTATGCCATCAGCAGCGATCTCAGAGCACGACTATGGCGAGCTGCACAACTGTGACCTGACTGTTAGCGCTGAGTCAAGCTCCTCTTCGTACGGTGCATCAGCAGGATACCAGACATTTCCGGAGACCCCGATGGTTTTCTCGCCACTAGGGTCGCCAGGGTACACACTTTTTTCCAGGTCTGATAGCCAAGTGTTACGTAAATACCCACCGACTCCGAACTTTGCACGGCTTGGGCCAAAAAAGTTGTATTCTAGCATGAGAGCTGCAAGACAACGACACAATAATACCAATGGCGCTCTCAGGTCATCTGGATCCATGTCGTCCTTGTCGTCTGCCCAGAAGACAACTTCACCAAGGCCAACCGAGTCGAACGCCTCACTTTCCGCGCGAATAACTGACATGGCGAGTACCCCAAGCGAAACCAGCCGGTCATTCTTGACAAATACAGAAGAGGAGGAGCCAGAGAGTTTCGCGGCACTCCGATCTGCTGTTTTTGCTCACCCGCTCGCCCATGTCTCGTCCTCGAGTTCCTATCTGCAGGAAGAGGAGGCACTTCAGGCACTCGCACCACACTCACCTCCGACCTTGCCATCTATCGCTATAGGTGCTGTTGACACTTCGTTCAGTCGATTGACAGTCCCTCCTTCCGTCCGAGACCCGTTTGTCCCATCGCCAACTTCTGTTCCCCTTCCCGAGTCGACCAATGGATCCCCCTTAAGTTCACCCGCATTTGTCAACAGTGTGACGACGGCCTTGCCATTGACTAGTCCACTCCAGTCGCCTGATCCCTTGGCAGCTACAGCCGTCGATCAACCTCTCCCTTCAACCTCGTCGTCGTCTGTCCCGTCCTCATCTATGGGGGCGTCGTCATTCCTGCACTCCCCGTCGCCAACGACTTCATTGAGCGAGCCACCTTCACGGCCACATTCTCCAGCACCAGCCATGCCTTGTCCTGATGCGTTGGACGAGTTGGCGTCCCTCTATCCATCTTCCCTTCCACCCCCGCCTTACCATACCATAGCATCGGAGAGAATAGTACACCATTCTGGTTCCATTTCCCCACCATCCTTTCCTCCGACACCCCCTCCTGAGCCCAACTATCAACGTACCAGACAAACCTCTCGTTCTTCCCCAGCATCCGGTTCAGTGCGGAGTCGCGTTCGAGCGCGACCACCTCTCCCCATCGGGCCACGAAATCCGGGTGGACCGGGACAAGTACTTGGCTCCTTTGTTCCTGGAGTCCAAGGCAGGAGTGGTTCTGTATCTTCTGTGGGAAATGGTGATCCTAATGGTAGTCCAGGATTGTTATGGCGCAGACTTCAAGACGCTGCTTCAAAGTCGCCACCGAGGTTCCGTCTGCCTCCGCCAAGATGGCGTGGACTGACGTTGGAGGCGGCTCAGTGGACGCTCACGTCAGCGCAGCTCCAGGAGTTGGTGTCAAAGGCAATCCAGCAAGCATCAGAGGGTTCGTCCCTCCGGCTGCTAAGGCTTGAGGTCCTAGAAGGAGAGATGGCAGACGAAATACATCGTCTAGAGCTGCAGTACACGGACGTCAAAGCGCAATACAAGGTTCTCGTACGGAGACGGTGGATGCTCATGGGTATTCTGGCTGGCCACGTCGAGGGTGTGGAGAAGAGTGATGTCATGACGGTCTCCCGCACAGTGGAAGAGCTCGTGGAAGTGTTGTCGGCGCTCGACCACTGCGCGGAAAAGATGCATGAGACCATCCTCCAGTTGGCACAATTCAACAGCATGCGCGAGATACACAACGCCAGCGCGCTTGCGATGGCAGTGAGGAAGATCAACGGGTTATTCGTTCGACAGATAGCAGAGAAGGAACGGCTGCAGGAGAAGGTTGACGCGCTCCAGACAGAGCGGGATGAGGCGTGGAAGCACGCAGAGGACATTGCGCAGGACTATGATAACCTCAACGACCGCGTGTCCGGGACCGCGTTCCCCTCTAAAGACGCTGACACGCCCGCTGACGCACAGTACTCGGCGGCCAGCAAGCGCTTGACGCGCATCTCGGCCGTGCGAAAGTCGAGCCTCCGCCTCTCACAGGCTGGCTTACGGCCGCGCAGTAGACGCCGATCGAGTCGTTCGTCCACTAATCCCATGCGGCCGACTTCCCTCGCGTTGGAAGATGTTATTCCCCCTGTCCCACGATTGCCAGTGAGACGGCGGTCAACCGGACATGCTACGTTGCACATTCCATCAGGTATCGTTTTTCTCTGGACGCTGTGGTCTTGAACTTGACTGATTGATGTGACGTGATTCGGTTATTTTGATATGACAGGTGCATCATCTGGCTCTGTGTACAGCACCATCTCGCAGACATCCAGTTCACCGGAGCTCGCAGAGGCGCAGCGCGAGGTATACGAGATGCTCGGGTTGAGCGCCCCGTCTAGCCAAGCATCGTCGAGACGCCGGACCCTGTCGGACCCAGACTACCCAAGTACACTCTCTCACAGTTCTTCCCGGCCAGTGTCCAACTCGCTCGATGCCATTTCTACACGACAGAAGCAACAGCGGCGACGGTTCTGCGGGGACTGGAGTGAAGGCGCGTCGTTGTCGTCCTGGTCGCCGTAAATGTCGCGAAGCCTTCCACTCCTCCCCGCCCTACGGTCCACAGGTCATTGCAAACATGGGGACATTGGTATCCACGGATGGATCCTGGGCCCATTCACTGAATCCTATCTTGTGGTGACTTGAGGTCATCATTCCCTCTTGCAAAATTATGTATCATGATATTTATCCGCAACGCTTTCGTTTTACGATATGTAGCAAGAAAACGAACGCATCCCCACGCGTATCTTTCATACTAATTGTTTGTTAGGATTCGCCATATCTTCGCGGTCCTACGATCGACTATCCATTGATGCACTTACGTCTTACTCATCTTGTCTTCACCTCTGGGAGGTGGTTCTACATGGACTATATTGGGGCAATGAGCTCCGAGCACATTATACAGTATCTCGTGCGTATGTCGAGGAACAACAGAATGTTTAATACTGCGACGGTAACAACACGTCATAATAAAGAAAAGGAAGAAAAAAGAAAGACCAGACCAGTTTTTTGAGCAAAAAATAAGCATAAAAAAAAGGCGACTAATGTCTCGCACGTTTCCGCCGAATAATGAATTCGTTGATTGGGCTCGTCTGAGCTGCAGAAGCGTCCACAGGCTCGTCGAGATCCGGACTGCCCGTTTCGTCAGGTGTGCCCGCACCTGCACCTGCGTCGGCGGCGTCCACCTCTGTTTCTGCTTCTTCGTTTGTGTCGTCATGCCGCCGTCGCTTTAAAGATGACCTCGGGACCACCGCTGCTGCTGCTGTTGTTGTCG